>JBBMKA010058872.1:0-17840 GCA_037833695.1 Sechiopsis laciniata
TGTTTCAAAGAGGTTTTGTTTTAAATTTACATGCCCGGACGTCGAGTACTATTTTCATGCATTTAGAGTTAAGGACTCAGGTTCAAACCTTGATTTGGGTCGGGTCCTTACACACGGTGAAGGTCCTGACCGTGAACCGGCAGCTACCAGGGCCGGCGCTTGTGGCCAGAGAAGGCGACAGAGTCCTGGTCAAAGTCATCAACCACGTGGCGGAGAACGTGAGGCTGAGCATCCACTGGCACGAGTCCGGAAGCTCTGAACCGGGTGGGGTGATGGACCGGCTTACGTGACCCAATGCCCGATCCAGACCGAGAGGGAATCTCCTTTGGCACGCTCATATCTCATGGGGTAAATTGTTAGAGTGGTTCTTTTTTTTCAAACTTATTATTAAAATAGATTTTTTTTCAAACTATTTATCAAAATGGGTCTATTTGTATTGGTGTCTTTCTGAATGATGCCACCACATCAATCCTATTAAACTATTCATAAAAAATTGTCACATGACATTCAACTCTAGATTTAGTCAAATTGATTATCCAATTAGATTAAAAAACGTGGATCCAATAAGAAAATTCTTTTGGTGGTGTGGTGGCTCCCAGCCTCCCATGGCTATTCATCTGGATTTTCTCGGTTTGGATCTTAGTTTTCGTTTTCATTTTCATTTTTATTTGTTATATTTTTCATCTTATATCAAATATTATAAAATTGCAACTCTAATTTATCTTAATAAAATAAATAATTAATATAATTCTACTATTTTATTAAAAATAATTATATAAAAAATAAATACTTTTTCTTTTTTATGACCTATGAATTCCACTTCACTATATTCGAAAGTGTGTGTCTCAATTTCAAAACAATAAATAATATTATTATAAAATATTAGAAAAATATTTATGTTTTAATACATTGTTGTAGAAAAAAGTACATTTTACTAATGATATAAATAAAAAGATTAATTATTATTATAAAAATTAATGATATGAATAGTATTTTTTAAATTTTATTAGAATAAATAATATTACGATATTTAATTAATCTTCTTCCTAAATTGACCATGTTGATAGAGGCTTGAAGTCTTTAATATGCACAATAATAATGATAATAATTTATTTTTTTATTCCTAACATTAGTAAAATGCATTTTTTACAAAAGTAAAAATGTATTAAAGCATCATTTGTTTTTAATCTTTTATAATAATACTGTTTATTATTTTAGAATTGGGGTAGACTCTTTCGAATATAGTGTGGTAGAACTCAATAGATAAAAATAGTAATTTTTTTTTATAGAATTATTTTTAATAAAATAATAGAATTATAGTAATTATTCATTTTTATTAAAATAAATTGTGGTTGCAATTTTATAATATTTGGTATAATATAATTATAACAAACTTAAATATTTATTTTAAAAAGAAATAAATATAATAAAATATAGAAAGGGGAAAAACTAAAATGAAAACTCGATAGAAAATAGAGATTTGTTGCCGAGAGAAATTTGTTTTGCTAATTTTTAAATTAGTTTGACTGAATCTATGAGTGTTGAATGCCATGTGACAATTTTTTATGAATAGTTTAAGAGGATTGATGAGAGGTGTCATTATTGGGAAAGACACCAGCAAAAATAGACCAATTTTTATAAATAGTTTGAGAAAAAATCCATTTTGATAATAAGTTTTAAAAAAAGACCCATTCTAACAATTTACCCATCTCATGACTTAGAGCCACCGCGTACGGCCCCGTTTGATAATATTTGGTTTTTGAAATTTAAATTTATTTTTACTCATATTTCATACAATGTGTTCCATATTTTTTATAAAAGAAAGTAAGTGAATTCTAACCAAATTTCAAAAACAAAAACAAACTTTTAGAAGCTACTTTTTTTTTTCTTTTCTAAATGTTGGTTTGTAAGATGTAGTGTAACGACCCAACTTCCTAAAATACTCTAATGGGATGTTACGAGTGCATGCATATTAAAATCCTCAAAATCGATTTAATAACCACATGCATTTTTCCAACCAAAACCTCACAAAAACATGAAAACGGTACTGATAGTTCGAAAACATACAAAACATGGATCGAGATCCCAATAGATCAAAACGAATACAGTTCAACGGAGTTTAAAACATAAAACATAAGGTTTGACACAAGTAAACAATGTGGAATATAAATGTCGACACCGTGTCGATGATCGATGTAGCTCCCAACCTAGTCACCTCGGGATGGATCAGTACCTGAAAATGTAAGGAGTGAGTATATCGAAATATACCCAGTAAAGAGCCCCACCATGAGGTTAAGCATGCAAACATAAACAAGTTAGAAGATACGACAACTGAAGCTAAGTGTCTCACACATGCGTACCTGGTCCCCGGGCCGGTCACGAGCAAACAATGTCAAACGACGACGTGCAAGCCGTGGGCAAGATATAGCTAAATGCCGAGCAATCATCTGTCTACTGTCAGGAGAGGACCACGAGTGAGGAAAACTCACAAGTTCCCTAAACCTCGGCTCGGGACACGTCCCATACCATGTTTGCAAAGACATTCACAAATGTCTCGGGGTAGCCTGACCACTGTCAGGGACCCACCAAACTACAACAGCGGAGACATATACAAATGCCTCGGGTAGCTTGACTTATCAAGAACCCACCACGTTGTACTCGTAGAGACTTACACAATTATCTTGGGGTAGCCTGACCACTGTCAGGGGCCCGCCACGCTTCTGTCGCGCTACTTTAATAGTGTATCAGAAGGGGCAACACGAGTATCGATAAAGTTGCCCGACCTTGTAGGAGAGGATCACGAGTGAGGGAACCACATAGGATCTCTAAACCTCGAGTCAGGACACGTCCCATACCGTGTCCGCAGAGACATACACAAATGTCTCAGGGTAGCCTGACCATTGTTTGGGACCCACCACGAGTGAGGAAAACACAAAGAATCCCTAAACCTCAGGTCAAGACAACAACACACAAGTCGTGTCAGCAAGGGTATACTCGAATGCCGATAAATGTCACCTGACCCTGTTAGGGAAAGCCACGAGTGAGGGAAACTGCAGGGTTCCTAAACCTCGGGCTAGGGGCACCATCTGCTAACCCCGAGCATGTGGGAGGACGGACCTGCCTGCAGACAACATCCCCACAAATGCATGCAGGCTCACCGACAGGCATTCTTCCGCTCCTTCATCTGTTCTAGTGGCCTCTTACAGTAATCTCAGAGTCAAGCAAAGCATGATTGGCTCCCCTTCTAATGTACTGGGCAGGTAAACTGGTGGGGCCATGTTCACAGCATATGAAGTTCCACGAGTAGATATAGAGAGATGTAACTAGCACTAGAGTCACACGAGATCTAGCCTAGCCTAGGCGAGTGCAACCGACCCACCCGAGGGTTGGTGCAACCTGCAACGTGTGCTTAACAACCAAGGAACTCGTTGTTCCGCACACAAGGTGACATGTGGATGAGATCCGACCCCCTTGGTTGGTTGTACGAGTCAACCCGTAGGTTAGTACAGCCCAACCACGTGTCTTGAAGCATAGAGGATCCATATCCTCGCTTGGTTCCTAAGGGGCACTAGCGAGTCACATCAATAATACGATATTGATCAAGCAACGCGAGTCCTAAAATGGGTGAGCTAGCTGCTCCTCTAGGTGGTCAACACGATAATTGGGCCCAGCTATTCTAATGCCAAACATGACAAATTATGAACAAACCCTTAGGCTACAAATCAGAGAAGTCGAGCATATAATCATTTCAGCACGTTTACAGTCAAACATAGATGGAACCAACAACATAGAAACATGCATAAGCCCAAGGCAATCTAGTCAATCGAAAAGTTAAACAGATAAACAGTTCATCCCATATACAAGCAAAAGGTACAAATTGGGGAATGATGATACGATCACAAGAGCACAACAATCAGAGGCTTAACAGTTTACCAGCTACACCTAATTTTATGCTACTATGAGTAATAATCTGTTCAACCAGTGAGTCACAACACAAACACATACATGAAACAAGTCATCCAACATTGAATTCTCGTAAACCCTAACATGCAACTATTCCCATGCTTTAAGCCACAAACCCAGTTCATAAGGAAACTCCTTACCTTCTCGATGACTTGACCGAAACACCAAAAGAACCTACGAGCTAAACGACGAGTCGAAACGATGAAACCTGAGAGCACCTAAACATAGAAACACGAGTAAAAGTCAACGAAACGAGCAAATGAAGCACGACGAGCTAAAACGGAGTTCACCACACAAACGGGGATGGAAAACTAAGCTAACGGCGTGTCGGCGAAAAAATGTGGTGGCGGCGTGGTCATACCTCCTTCTTTTCGTCTATTCGCCCTGAACACAAAACTGGTATCGGAATCGCGAACGGACCTCTCTAGCTCTGTGAAACTACGAAAGAAGAAACGGGAAACCCCATCGCCGGAAAACTCCATTAAAACCACAAACCTGACCTTGTTTCGAAAGTCTTGACACCGTGAGTACGGAACTGGTCTTGGAATTGCGAACGGACCTCTTTAGCTCCGCGAAACTACGAAAGAAAAAACGGGTTTCAAAACCCTCTCACTGAAAAACTCTCTGAAAACCAACGAATCTTATCTTGTTTCGAAACTCTCGATGCCTTGAGCACGGAACTGGTCTCAGAATTGCAAACGGAGCTCTCTAACTCCATGAAACTGAGAAATAAGGAATGGGTTTAAGCTTGAAACTTGCCGGAATCTATGGTGAACAATGTTTGCAACCAAAACTTGAGTGAGAAGGACGACTTACCATTGAGGCTGAGAGAAAACAGATGAAAACAATGAGCTCGAAGCAGCTCACCGGAGAAGTTCGGATGAAACTCAAATATGCCCCTCACGGTGGTTGGAAACGCGTGGTTGAAGAAGAAGGGGATGCTCTACTTGAATTTCAAAAGGGTTTTGTGGCTTCTGGGATTTGATCAAGAGAGAGAAACTTAAAAGGCCAAATCATTCTATATAAAATAAAAGCTATTTTCCATGTTTAGGAGATAAACTCTAAAGAGTTTTCAAAAATCAAATTAAAACCTACCCAATAAAATGGCTACATCTTAATATGTGATACTAAGTTCTAATAATTAGTTAATAATAATTATCAACCGAGCCTTAACTAATTAGTTATTACCTAAACTACAAAATTATCCTCCAAATCACAACTTTTTTTTTTTTTTTTTTTTTTTTTTTTTTAATGCTTTGTATAGCTGAAATTTGATGTGGCTTTAATGAATGAAGTTTTCTAAAAAAAATAAAACAGAGAATGAAGTTTTTTTTCTCTTCTCATAATAATAGTTCCTTTAACTTTTTATTTGTTAGTTCGTGGACTTTTTTATTTTGTGTCTAACAAAATAACTTATCACTAAAAATTTCTAAGAGTTCACAAATCTAATAGAAATATTATGACACATTAAATATGCAAAAAAAAAAAAAGAAACTTATATATTTCTTTAAAAAATTCCAATATGTCACATACCTATTAAATATTAAATTGTTATATATAACGATTTTAAAGTTTAGAATCTATTAAATACAATATAAAAGTACAATTTCTAGAATTATGAGACTTATTTGACATAAGATTGAAAATTTATACTGTAAACTTATATTTTTTTTAGTACAAATTAGAGAAGACACTAACATAGAAGGTCACTCTCAAATAAATGAGAGTCAAATATCGATTTTATAATTATATTAAGACTTATCTATAATAACCATTTGGATATTTTGTCATTATTTTCTTCTTTTTTTTTTAGTTAAAAAGACAAATATAGAAGGTATGATTTACATTTATAACCTCGTGACATGGATCATACTAATGCTGCTAAAGTATTAACCATAATTTTCATACTACGCTCTTACAAATACTCTTCTTTTTTAGTTTTAAAATTTTGGCTTGATTTTTTAAAGTACACTATTTTAACACACGATGATTAATAAATTAACTATTTTAGGTGAGGTTCTTTTTATAAACTTAATTTCATAAAAAAAAAAAAAAAAATCAAATGAAAGTTTATTTTTTGGGTGATGTAGGGTAGTGGTTTAATGTGGACCCGGAGAGTGTGATTGAGCAGGCTCTGTAGATGGGAGGAGGCCCAAATGTTTCAGTTGCTTACAATTGCTCTTCCAAAGGTATCCTTACTTTTTGTTTATGCCAACACTAGTCACTGTTATATACTAATGATACCTCAATTAAGTACCTTTTGACGATTATTATATACTAATCTAAAACTAATGGGTCGATTAGGTTTCTATTTGTAAAAATCAATAAAAATTGGTGTTTACAAATTTTTCTATTGAACCATCATGGAGTGACTCAATTGGTCAATGAAGACTTTATCTATAGTGGTCATCTACCTAGAAATTAATTTCTTACGAGTTTTATGTTGTAGGATACGTGTTGTTTGCTCTACCGTCAACGGTGCTTCTGCAATCCTAACTACACCAGTGCACCGCCGAGTAATACAATGGTGAGTAGCAACACAAGTTTGGTGGTTGTTTCGTTTAATGCGAGCTTGGAAGTGGTTTTGCAGGGGACGAGTGTTGTGGCGACGAAGAGTCATCAGCTCCATCTTCATGGGTTTAATTTCTTTGTTGTTGGGCAGGGTTTTGGGAATTTTGACCTGAATAAGGATCCGGATAATTTTAATCTAGTTGACTAGAGAGGGCGGGGTGGGGCCTGGGAATGGCTTCCCCGTCCCCGGGAAAATCCTCATTTTTTTCTCAGGGATCGGGACGGGGATTCCGTGGGGCACCGGCGGGGTTCAGGTCCCCATGGGTTTTTTTTCAAAATTTTTTTAAAAAGTTTTCCTTTCATTTTTTATATATGTTTTGGACAAAAATTTTAAATAATTAGATTTTCATAGAAAATATCCATAAGTTTCTTCTATAATTTTAATTATTAAAGGAAAATATTCATATGCATAGATAATTTCATCAACAAATATATTTTTATTTAAAAATTAAAGGTATAAAATAAAAAAATATATATTAAAAAAAAAAGTAAACGGGACGCAGACGGGTGTATTCTCGACCCTGATTAGGCCACTGGAAATTTTTTCCCGTCCTCAGCCTCGTTCCCCGCAAAAAAATGGACATCTCTATGGGTTGAGAGGAACACTGCCGGCATTCCAGTCGCCGGCTGGATCTCTATCCGTTTCTTCATTGACAACCCAGGTCAGATTATAATTTCTCTTTCAACATCCCACATAGGGGTGCAACATAAAACCGAAAAACCGAACCGAACCAATCCAATCCAATGGATCGGATAGGTATTTTAGCACAAAATCGGACATATCGGTTTGTAATTTGAAAAAACCGAAAATATTGGATCGGTTCCGGTTTTCGTTTTAAAAATCCAATAAAAATTGATCCAAACCAAAGTATACATATATATTTTTTGAGATTATAAATAGATATATATTTTGTCAATAAATCATATAAAGTTATCTTCCTTCCATTATTTTGAAGATTTTTTTAAAGTGTTGAAGATTTTCTTAATTCCCTTCTATTTGAAGTAAAAAAAATCCTTAAATAATTTTTAATAAGTTAAAAAATACTTCCGACCTTTAAAAATACTGTTGTTTAAGAGAATTTTTTATGAAAAATATTTTTGATATATTAAAAAAAATTGGACATCGGATCGGATCCAAAACCGAATCGAACAAATTGAAAACCAAACCAATGGTTCTATCTATTATTGGACATTGGATCAGATCAATTTTTTAAAAACCGAAAATATTGGTTCGGTTGTCGGTTTGATACAAAATCGACAAAAACCAAACCGAAATCACTCATAATCCCACAATTTCACTTTTATTTTACTTATTGCATTTAAATTTGGGTCAGCATTTTTTTTACAGTAATTTAGGTCAGCACTTAATTATAAGCTTAGAACTACTTTAATTTTTAAAAATGTTTAAATATAGAATGAGTACAGGTAAGTATTATTAATGTTCTAATTCTCATTTTTTATTGTTTTTTTTTTTTTTTAATATAAACTCTTCTTAATTTTTGGCTTATCTATTCGTGATTAATTCTTAATTTTAGTTTCATTCTAGGATTAATTCTTTAAGTTTAGTTGCCAACAAGAGTAGAGCTCTATCCGTATCTTGTGGTTCGAATTCCTCTTTCTCCAATATTATAGTAAAAAAACAAAAAATCTTAATTTTAGTTTTTAAAATACTAAGAAATATTCTTTCTTTTATAGATTGAACTATGTTTTTGCATAGTGAATTCAATAATTATTGAAAATGAAGATTTGAAAGGTAAATTCTCGATTATTGAGACGAGTATGAAATATGTTCCTAAGATTGCACTTATATAAACTATAGAAATATGTGAATTATAAATTTACAATTTTTTGGTAAGTAACTGTTTGACTTAATCTATAAAAAAAAAGTGTTTGACATACTTACCTCTAATTATAAATCATAGATTTGCCTACAAACAAAGTTCAAATTTGTAAACTTTTTAAAATTTTTTTTTTTTAAATTTTAATATAGCTAAAAGTACTAAAACTTTTCAACTTTATGCAGATTTCAAAATTTAAAATTACTTTCTGGCTTTTTAGAAACAAAATTGAAAATTTCTATTGTTAGACGTTTTTCAAGTTAGACACATAAGACACAATTAAAGGTTTGTAAAGTATACTTTACTTTTAAAGAAGTTTAAGCACCAAAGACTTATATTTAGAATGGTGAGAACAGGGGTGTGGTTCATCCACTGCCATTTGGACGTTCATACTAGCTGGGGGCTGAGAATGGCTTGGATTGTACTCGACGGCCCAAAACCTAACCAGAAACTGCCGCTGCCGCCCGCCGATCTTCCAAACCTGTTGAAACTTGAAGCTCCATTCACCACCAAATTTTGGTTTCACTCTTTTTCAACTTAATAATAACTCCCACATTCTTTGCTTTTCCCCCTCTTCATCCTGTGTGTGTTTTGTTTGAAGGTAACAGAGTTGGCTGTTTCCTTTCTCTGTTTGCTCAAGAACAAACAAGATCTGAATTTTCACAAGTTCTTCATGATACTTTTCTCTCTTAATTTTGCTGTTTCTGTTAAGTTTGATTCAGCCCCTGCAACTCTTTATCCTTTTTTGGTGATCGGGAAACAGATCTTCGTTTCCATATGCCCGGGGGCATCCACGTCCGTCCCAAAGTTCAGATCCGAGAGACAACAAAGTATTTTTTAATTAAGTTCAATTTGTAAGTTTCAAACTTGAGACCTTAAAGGAAATTCCTTGGCGGTCTCAAGCTTCAACCAACGAGACCGATCTTCCGGAACCCCTGCAACTCTTTTTCAAGTGTAAAAGTGAGAAACTTTAGAGTTAAACATGTCGTTGCCATTGATAAAAGTTTTTGGAATGTTAGTTCGGTACAATGTGTTAATGTGAAGAAGACAGCTCATTGATAAATCGGCGTGGCCTAAGTTTGTTGGGATATGGTTTTTGGTTAATTGGTATTTAATCGTGATTTTTATATTCAGTTTTGATGAGCTGTTATGAGGTATTTGTTCCCCTATGTGCGAGTGCATTGTATTCATTTTGTTTAGGGTTTCTTTCCCTCTGCTTTCCCTTTATATTGAGCAACACAATTCTATTCTCTCTTTTGATAATGAATATTGCAGAAGTTTCTCCCAAAATCTTTATTCACTTCTTCTATTGGTTTGAAAGACAATGTTATTCAGAAAGACAAAACTGATATGCAGAAAGACAAAACTGATACCCAGATATCCATGTTATTCATAACAACTCAATTGGTTTGAAATATTATGTACATTTGGGTTGCTTGTTTCGAGCAATTGCAGTTACAGCATCAGCATGGAGAAGTACTGCTCGAATTCTTGATCGATCGTTGGGGCAGTTGATTGAGCATCTGCATTAAGAGAATGAATGTGGTTTGGTAAACAACAATATAAAAGATCATGAATGCACATGTAAACCAATTTAGTTCAACTGATATAATTCTTACCGTGGTTTACATTCCATCTTCCGGACGAAAGAACATATGCATTTGGGTTCAACCCGTTCGAATGGAGAAGGTCCTCGAGTTCCTGATCTGTGCATTGCTCAATGTCATCGTTTATATATTCTGCACATTCATAATCCTCATGGCCCAATTCTAGCAGATGTTCTTGAAGTTTGTGGATTGAATCTATTTTATTCTCCCCACTCGCCAGCGATACTTCCTGTTCGGTAGAGCTCGATCCCATTGCTGCGGAACTTTCAACAGAGAAAAGGGTGCTTTCCGAGCCTGTTCCACCAAAACTCATAGACTGGGTGGAAGAACTATCATATGTGCAAGTTACAGCCTGGTTTAGTTCAAATTTTCCTCCACAAAATACCGATGTTGCAGAGTCCGACTCTTCGCTGAAACTATTGCTATCTTTTATCGACTCAGGCATCGATGCCTCGTCAAAACACATTACATTTGTATTCCCCTTTATGAATTGTACATTCATGCGCTCGGTTTCGGGCAGGCCACCATTTAGAAAGGCAGAGTTGGAAGGAAAGGCTTCATTGCAGTGTTTATGTTTAGGAGAAGGCAAGCCCAAATGTTCAGCTGGTAGCTTTCTTTTCTTGCACAAGTCAAAAGGGTTGGCCTGGAGGTTGGATATCACATAGAAGCTGCAAAGTTTAACCAAAAACAACATAACTCATCAGACAAAGAAACAGGAAAAAAAACTGCATTCTGAAAAACAGGAACAACAAGACAGAAACAAGAAGTAATACAAAATAATACAAGACAGGAACAACAAGAAACAATTCTTCAAACCTTCACAAAAGTACTTCATAAATATAAGCTCAAGGGAATTTTTATAACTGAGGAACAAGTCAAATCCAATGACAAATAAATATAAAAGCCCTTTCTCGTTCCGATTGGTTATTATTTCTTAAGGAATAAAAAAAAAAAAAAAATCAATACCATCATTGGTACAGAGCAGCTTGATCAACAGAAGAGCTCCATTAACCAAAAACATGAACACAAAGTCTCCAGTCTTGGTCGAATCAGATTCCTTCTTTGTCTAATGATTCCTAAGATTTTACTGAAATTGGTAACATTATTATCCATATTAAGGTTTTGGCTGTTGAAGTGGGTATGATTCTCCTGATGAGAACTATAACTGTTGTGTTTTTGGTGGGAGGATTGTAATAGGTTGGCAGTGTGCTTTGATTAAGAAATGCTTCTTTTCTAAACAAACATGAAAATAAGGTTTTAAAATAGCATTTTCACAGGATACATCAGCTTTCAATATCTTTTCAAAAGGGTCTTTGTAACTCACAGAAATCCAGTAGTATACCTTTTCAATCTCCTAAATTTCCCAATTTGTATTCAAGATAACAAAAATCACTAATCCATATCAGTAAAGCAAAACCACAGACCCCATCAATCGATTCAAACGGAAAGAAATCAGCCTTCCTTAGATAAGATTGTTCTTTATCTCCTATTCAAAAAATAGCAATAATTATGAAACCCCCCCCATTCTCGATCCACATCCACCATTTCAGTAATTAGGCCCGACACAGAAAAGCAGAACTACTAGAAATCTTCACTACATCAAACAAAAAGGGAAACGAGAAGAAGAAGAAGAAGAAAAAAAAGTAAACAGTCTTCAAACACAGATTCCAAAACTAATAAAAGA
Source organism: Sechiopsis laciniata (assembly GCA_037833695.1). Taxonomy (NCBI): domain Eukaryota; kingdom Viridiplantae; phylum Streptophyta; class Magnoliopsida; order Cucurbitales; family Cucurbitaceae; genus Sechiopsis; species Sechiopsis laciniata. Next base: position 11,664 of record JBBMKA010058872.1, read on the forward strand.
GTCGATTAACAACAAAAACCTTAAAAACCCAGATGCCAAACCTGTTAATCTCAGATGGGTTCTGTTCCTTATGCTCCATCTCAATCAAGAAGACGAGAAAATCGACCAGAAATCCAAACCTCAAACCCAGAAATAAAACCCAATTTCAGAGGAAAAAACAAGGGGCAGATTCTGGGTAATTTACGGGTCTAAAATTTGTGGGATTAGTTGATAATATGGCACTGAGAAAGCTGAAATCCCCCAAAAAAATTGGCGATATTTTGAAATCAAAGGCAGAAAATGGAGAAGAAAGTTGGGGGAAGATGGGTGCTTTATTAGTACAGGGCAGATTCAGAGGAGTTCACGTGGGTGGCACGTGGAAGTTGCTTCATTCGTACCACTCCCAATCCCATTCCTTACTGCGCTTTAATTTGTTTTCTTTCTTTTCGTTCAAAGTATTTAAAAAAAAAAAAAAAGAGGATAACAGTCGATAGCTACTTTCGGAAATTGTATTTTTCAATTCTTTCTCTTTTTAGATTCTTGGATTGCCAATAACGTAGGGATGTTTTTACTTTATAATATTGTATATTTGAGTTATTCAATATATATATATATATAAAAGTTTGGTTCAATTTTTATTGGTTTTATAAAAACAAAAATCAGAATGAATCCAATATTTTCAATTTTTTATATGTCTAATTTTGTTCTAAAAAATCGACCATTAGATTGAATTGGTTTGATTCGATTCGATTTTTCGATTTTTTGTTGCACTCCAGTCTCACATTCATTCTCCTTAGGAGGTGTTGATAACTTTTTGATTATAAGATGTACACCTATTAAATTATTATTCTTCTGTTAATATACCATTTGTTTATTATAATTGCATGAATATACGTAATTTGAACATAACTAAATATAGTTAGTTTTAACATAACCCGTGCTATGATTTTAACTCAAAGCTACTTATTTTTAACAACTTTGTTTTTTAGGCAATGAAAGTTAATTTTTGTGTCCTAAATACAAATAGCACTTCTTAACTTTTTTTTTTTTTTTTTTTTTGAGAATACTTCTGAACTTTGCTTATTTATAAATTTAAGTCACTAGACTTACTTATGCTAATCTCAATTATTTTAAACTAAGATAAATTTTCTGGTTACGATATTTTGTTATTTAGAAAATTAATTTCTACCTAAATATCCATCGCAAATTAAACCTTCTTAGTTTCCAAGATCAATTGTCTATTGTTTTAAAATTAGCACACTGCTGGATTTTTAGACACTATAATTCAAACCATTTTTTTAGCTTGAAACAATATAAATTTGATTTTAAATAATATGTTTATAAAATTTTACATGATTAATTATTTAAAAAAATATTATCAATAAAAGTCTCCATCCTCTTACATTTTTTTCTTTTTCTTTTTTGGCCAGTTGCTGAAGGAACCCACTCCTCCTATTAATGTCAAATTAAAAAATAATATATATATATATATATATATATAATGCAGCCCCATCTTCAAAATTATTGAAATTCAAGAAGCTTGACAATATATACGGCACTCTTTTGCATATAAGAACAAAGTGAACTTTTCTATAACTTTTTCAACCAACCAAAGCAATGTAAAGATTAAAATGCGAATATAAAAAGGAAAATGGCTTTACAAAAAAAAAAAAAAAAAAAAAGGAAATGACAGAAACAGATTCCCTTTCGATTAATTACAAGTTACATAGCCATAAATTTGAGAAAACATGACTCTCATATCATCATAAATGATGGGAAATGCCTAAATTTTTTTATTTTTTCATTAACTTTCCACAAATATATTTAATAAATCAAATATCAAATTTCAATTTTTTTTTAACAAATACTTAATATAATTATAAATATCCTAATAAATCCTAGATAATATATAATAACATATAATGCTAAATCTAATAAATCATAACATATGTCTCAAACGATATTTATTTCTAATACTCCCCTTAAGTTGGAGCATGTAAATATACATGGCCTACTTGAAAACAAAGTATTGAATGCATGTCGTACACATGAATGCTACATTTGTTGTTGATCTCACCGTAAAACTAAATATAGTGTTGCGTTATTGCACCAGACGAATCGCGTGAATTTCATGAATCGTCAAACTATCAACGATCATGTAACGACCTGGGTTTCGATACAGTTCTCCTGGTACGGTTTTCAGTTTCGGGTTGTTCGTTGGGTCGTTATTGCAGTTTTAGCCCTTGGGGGTATTTTAGTAAATTTACCCTTAAGGCCAGTTTTGTGTTTCAATGAGTTCAGGGCTGTTTTTGTGATTTTAGGGCAAAGGAGGTAAGTTTTGCATTTTTGGGAAGATTGCCACGTGTCCAGGGGTTTCTAATTGATCAATCGATCGATTAGCTTCATTCATCCGTTTATCAATTGAATAATAGAAAGCTCACTTCTTCTTCTCCTCATCTCTTTCGATCTTCTTCTCCTTCCCCTCATTCCCACCGTTCGCGCCGTTCCTCGCCGATCGGCCACACCGAGCCTCAGCATCGCCTCGCTGCCCGCACTGCACGGACCCGCGCACAGTGCACCATGCACACCCCGCACAGGCCGTCTTTGCCATTCGTTAGCCCCACGCCTGCGCAGGCGCGCCCCCGCGAATCCACGCCCAGTGTCCGCTGCACCACCTCGCTAACACGCGTCCACATCCAGCGCAGTCTCCACGCTAGCTCTCCTTCGCAGCAGCGATCCGCGCACACGCTCGTGCTTGCCTGCATCCATGCCTCGCCTACCAGCAACAGCGCCGAGACCGTGTCTCGACCTTTGTGTCATTCCTGTTCGGGACCTTGGGTAACTCCTGTTCCTGAACCCCTATTATTTTAGATAGCCTGGATTATTTATTGACTGTTTGTTATAATAAATCTAGGTTGTTTTAGTTGCTTGGTGTTGGTTGTCTGCAGCTCAATGAGCAATAGTATTCTGTTATGTATTATTTTCAGGTAAAGATTCTTTGTCGTGGTTGTGTGGACCCTGCGTGAACTATCATTGATTGTATCTTATGTCTGCTTGTTATACTGTATTATGAACATGTGTTAGTGGATAGGTTTGATGTGATGATCTGGTTGTATTGTGAGCATGCGTTGATTCCATAAGTTATGGTTATTAGTACCATGCTAGGGTTGTATGTCTTAGCTGCTGAGCATGTTGATGATCTGTTAAGAATCGAGCTTGTTATAATCTTAGCATGTCTTACAGTTAGGTTGTCATCATCCAGAGGTTGAAAGTGGACACGAAGTATGTTGTCCCTACAGGTCGGGACTAGTAAGGATCGATTCCCGCTCCTGATAGTCGGGTCGTGGTGTAGCACACCACCCCGGCGAAGCCTAGTATGTGGCCTGCTAGAGCGGGATCCTTTCCTTGGTGTAAGCCTACCTTGGGACGATCCTTAGCTTCAGGCGTAGGTGTGAACATGCTGCCATAGTTGTGTGCCGAGGGCCTCTCACCAGTTGTGGATCAGTGGACAACACTCTGTATTATTAAGCATGTAGACCTGAACCAGTGTAGTTTGTGTAGGCCTACAGTTACTCTAGTTTGCAGCAGCATGCGATATACGTGCACACGCATTAGATGCCGAGAGGACGGCTCCCTCGGGCTAATGTCGCCAGTCCATCATTTCCGTTCAATCTAGAGCCAGACATTGGGTACTCTCCCAGGTGTCCAGGATTAACATAGCGAGCTGATCACTAGTTGAGAGTTAGAGACTCTCAAGGTTTGGATTTATGTAGATAAATCATGCTGGGTTCCTTTGGTTGACTGTATTGCATGTATACTAGGATGCTAGATGATGTGGTGTTTGCGTACTGTACCCCGATTGGGGATTCTTATTGATTACCTTCGTATTCACCCTTATTTCTGTGGTTTTCCACCAGATAACTTGGGATAGCACCGGGATGGCTAGTGGAGGAGCTGACTAATCATGGGAGTCCACTGTAGTCGTTTTATTTATTTATTCTTTCATTCATTATTTGATTCAACATGACAGATAAGACTGGTATTTTATTATTTCAACTGTTTGAATAATCTCTGGCTAGAGGCTTGAACTCATTTTTAATTAATTTTGTTAAACGTCATGCTTTGAAATAAGAGGGTTTTGGTTTCATTTTCTTGTTATAACTGTTTGAAATCATGCATGCTGAGTGAGAATCGGGTCTAAGGCTGTTTTAGAAATCGGGTTCTTACAGATCATGCCGCAGAACAGGATATATACTACTATTAGTTAGCATTATTACACCACACAGATTGTACGAATTTCACGAATCGTCAAACTGTCGACGATCATGCTGTCGCATAACATAATATATACTGCTATTAGTTGGCGTTATTATACCACACGAATTGTGTGAATTTCACAAATCGTCAAACTGTGGACAATCATGCCGCAAAACAGAATATATACTGCTATTAGTTAGCATTATTGCACCACATGAATTATACAAATTTCAGGAACCGTCAAACCGTTGTCAATCACGCCGCCGAACACAATATACTACCTAGGAACTAGAATTTCAATTATATTATCTGCATATGGAACCCTTTCTTTTAGAAAATCAAAATATTTGATGCATGGCGCACACACGGATGCTACATCTGTTGTTGATCTCACCGTAAAACTGAATATAACACTAATAGGATGCGTTATTGCACCACAAGAATGGCGAGAATTTCACGAATCATTAAGCTGTTGTCAAATAATGCATCATATTAGTGGTATATTCTGTTCGGTGGCGTGATCGTTGATGATTTTTCGTTTCGTGAAATCTGTGCGATTTGTGAGGTGCAATTAATAACGCATCCTATTAGCGGTATGTTCAATTTGACAGTGAGATTAACAACAAATATAGTATTTGTGTGGCGACATGCATTCAAGACTTTGTATTTCAAATTGGTCATGTGTACTTACATGCTCCAACTCAAAGTGGAGTATTATGAATAAATATCGTTAAAATATTTTATAAGATTTGTTAGATTTAGCATTTTATATTATTAAATATTTGATAGGATTTTTTAGAACATTTATTAGATATTATTTAGTATTTGTTAGGAGATCTTTTGAAATTTGATATTTCATATACTATATATTCATGGAAAGTTAATGAAAATAGAAGGTTTAGGCCTTTCTCACAATTTATACAGAACTACAACTACCCAAAACAAATTTTCAAAAAATAAACTACACAAAAAAATTTGTTAGCATGTTGAATGAACTCATGTACATAAACACCCGTCCATATCTATGACCCTCTCTTTTCTACATTAACCCACAACCTGCGACGTCCTTCTGCAAACCCCAACTTCAAATGGGTTTTCTAGAAACCAACATGAAAAGGAGAAATCAAAACAAAAACAATCTCGTCGTAATCTTGACATCGACAAGGAAAAGGTTGTTGTAACTATATAGGGTAAATTGTCAAATGAGGTCTATTTTAGAAACTTACTATCAAAATGGGTCTAATTACAAACTTTTTTTTAAAATGGGTCTTTGCGTCTTTAGGAGAGACGCAATTCCCTTTACTTTTTTGTTCCGATTTTTGAAGAAACGCAATTAATCACACGTGGCAAAATTTGCTTAACAAAAATTTTGACTTTTTTTTCTCTCTCTTATTTGTTTCTTTAATTCGATTTTTATTTTACTTTTCTCTTTTCCAATATCTGCTTGCTTTCATATATATTTTTTCGTTTTCTTTGTTTTTCTTTATTTTATTTTTCCTTGTTTTATTTTTCTTTATAATATTTTGTTTGTTACAAATATATATTTAACTTGTGAACTTTTTTTTTTTTTTTAACCTTCGACCAAGAGACTTTTTCTCATAAACATACATATTTAAGAATTTTTATTTTAATATAAGTAATTTATCATTAGGTTAAAGTTATAATGAATGATTTTTTGTATGTTGATTTAGGGTTATAATAAATTAAGATTTTTTTTTTTTTTTTTGAGAAAATTAAGAAAGTATTTTTATTCATTATCATGTTAAGATTATAATGTAATATTCTCAAAAAAAAAAAAAAAAGATTATAATGTAATTTATGTTGTAAAGATTAAAATAAACGACTTATAATAAATGATTTTTTGCATGTTGGTTTAGTGTTATAATAATTTAAGAATGCATACTTAGTTCATTTATTATTATGTTAGGATTATAGATTTCA
>JBBMKA010058883.1:0-17836 GCA_037833695.1 Sechiopsis laciniata
GCTAAGCATATTTTGGCCGACGTTTTTTAGCCGACGGTAAAAAAACCGTCGGTCAACCTACTTTTTCTTGTAGTGTTTAAAATTGAGACAAATTTGTCCACGAGAGGAGAGGACATGAATATTCAATAATTCGAATCTCGGTTATTAGTTGAACTTAAAATTTTAAACACTAGTTTAATACATAAAATTTAAAGATTTTTTGTTCCTATATTTCTAAAGAAAATTAGAGTTTGATTTATATAGTTTCGAAAAAATTAGAATTTAATATTTATGATTTAAAAATAAAATTTAATCTTTATAATTTTAAAAAGGGAAATTGTAATAAGTAGACCACTTTCGAAAATTATTTGCAAAGTTAATTTTATTTTTAAAATTCAAAATTCAATATTTTTCTTTAATACCATTTTGCCCTTCTACACAATTAATTCTTAATTTTCCAATTCAAACTCCATTTTTCATACTTTCCATCTTTTTAATACATACCATATTTAAATATCAAAGCTTTTAATGTAATGAGATTTTAATTCATTTTTGCATTTTATCACACATCTTTATTCCTATTCTATTTTCGTTTCAGTTGTCTTCTTCCATTGTCCATTCCTCTATTTTCGATTATTCAGTTGGATTCTTTCTCTCTTTTCACATTCCGGCCAACACGTAAATTGTCGTCAACCACTCATCTCCAACCGGACAGTAGTAACCTTCGACTTCAGTCATTTAATCCTCCGTTTTTCACAGTATTTTTTAAACATTGCAATCATTGAAAGATTGGATTCTATTTTTGTTCCTGATTCATTACCATTAGAAGCTTACTGTTCATTGCCCATTAACCGTGATCCGATATGTCTCAGATGGTTCAGTTATACTATAGTATCCCACAATACCGTCTAGTACATACTGTGTTGCAATGTTAGTTATATTGTACGTCTTCTCCTTATAGGTTCTTCAAGCATTCCAATCTGTATTGCACATAGTGGTCAGTGGGATGATAATGAGATATACCATGATTATGAAGTAAGTGAAGTATATCTGGACACATGTACTCCTTATATCAAGTTAATGCTTTCGATTATGACTAAATTAGAGATTCAAGATTCTATCGAAATTTCTTCCACGTACGTTAGTGTAGGTCTTTACCAGTACCTATCCAAGGGAATTAAGCTAGTTCTTGACAACAATGTTGAATGGTTATATAATGTATTAACTGCTGGATATATCAATTGGTGTACCATCATAGTTGACCTTAGGCAGTGTATTGCAGTGCTTCAAAACCATATCATCCCAACTACATCTACTGAGATTTTACACACATATATATTGGACTGTATAATGTTCACAGTACTCGTTATTTTCACTTATTATCATGCTACATACTGTATAACTCATATAGTACCTTTAATGTTTATTCTTCATTCTATTCATATCCAATACATCTTTCATACTCATATTATATACATCTCCATTACATACTATATGGTTAAAACGTATATATTTTTTACGCATTATAATATCGTATAGTAGTGTCTAGACATGTTAGTAATACTGTACATCTTTCCCTTATAAGTTCTGCAAGCATCCCAATCCGCATTGCACATAGTGGTCAGTAGGAGGAAAATGAGATGTACATTCACAAAAAACATCAAAAAATAAACATACAACAAATTATACTATCTCTAAAGGTGATACATTAATTGGAAATTCGGAGTATCAAGAAATTGCATATTTTCTTTTTCTTCTTCATTCTTCGATTTTTTTTCTTCATCCAACCCAAACTTAGATGTGAAAGAAGATTGCATCATCTTTAATGGTTTTTTTTTCCTAGCTACCCTGTTCGTATGTTGTGTATGAGAAAACAGTCCTTGTCCTTTCAATTGCATAGACAATGCATAAAAAAATAAGTATATTACAAACAGTATAATTCATAATATACTATTACACTGTATAAACAATACAATATTATATCACATCGATATACAATAGTGAATTAGATGCATTGCAACTTGCATCTACATTCCCGTGTTTGACCGGACATCGAACCAGTAGTTAGCATGAGTATATGAATAAATTTACTATATAACAATTACAGTATTACCTCAATTCCAAGTTGGTCACCGTTTTTGTCTTGTTCCTTCCCAGCATGCATTTCTCCATTTCCTTCTTCTTCAATAGAAACTACAAAAACATATATCATACACCATATTAACTGAAATCATTACCTAATTATACAGAGTACAATCATCTCACGTGTGAATATAGTATATTCATTCCCGTATATTAATTTCCCATATTTTCATACCTTAAAATCATACTCGATAGGTACCATGATTGTACATGGCGTTACTATCATTCAAATGGTATTTGCCTTAGTCATGACTTCTACGGTATTTCCAGACAGTACAAAATCCTCTCGCCCTATTTCTCTTAAAGTGTTTCCAGACTACATAGCGATTTGCCCTCAACGTCCAGTGATTGTTCGTATTCCCAATCTAAAGCACTAGCGAAGCTCGTTGTCTTTAATGTGAAAAACGAATTAGTAAACCCTAAAACTAATAGAACTAATGATTAATAACAACATTCGGGATTAAAATGAAATAACAAACGAAACTATTCTCGTACCGTATGTGTATGTCTTCCATCAAAGAACAAATCATATGTGTCTGTCCTCTCCAAATCTACTGTAAAAAACCACTAAAACTAAACATAACTATAAACATACCGTAGGAAGATCTTCTTTTCATGCGTGCACCGTGTTTTGAGTTTCGATCATCAATACTCGGAAGGTGTTGAAACGACGTTTAGATTTTTGGATGAACCAAGGGGCGTCGAGAATTGACGAAGAAGATGAAAAGACGAGAGAAAAAGAAAGAGACGAATTGAAAACAAAATGAAAAAATAGCAGTTTCTATTTTGGAAGAAATTTGATAATAATGACAGCACAATTTTAGGTGTTAGTGAGTATGGAAGTTGGGGTGTTTTCTTAATTGGTAAATGCTACGAAAAATAGAAAGGGAATTGACGGTTTCCTTTTTTTGGATGGATTTTCATCATAAATGCACGTCATTTATGTGTTAGTGGGTATGGAATGCAAAGAGCTTTTTTTAAATTAGAAATTTTATGTGCATTTTAAAATTCAAATAAAAAGGGTATTCTTGTAAAACACAATATAGTGAATTAATAATTGGATTAACGAAATTCCATTCTTGCAAAAAAAAAATTGCAACCTATAGTTACAGTTACTTTTCAAATTTGGCCTAATTATGAAAAAAGCTCCTTAAAAAATTAGAATTTAATCTCTTTGATTTGATGAAAATTTAAAATATAGCATTTATCATTCCCATTAGCAAATTAAATACGAAGAAGTCAATTATTTATTTGTATAGTGTGAACATATTGGTAAAAAACATTCACATCATTTATACATAAATCTTCAACTTACATATATTTAATTTGCTAGTGATTATGAATAATAACACTAAATTTAGATTTTATCCAATTATAAAAATTAAATTTTAATTTTTAAAATCATAAAAACTAAATTCTAATTTTTTTTTCAAATTTATAGAAATTAAATTCAAATTTTCGTTAGATAAAATTAATTTAAAACTAAATTAAATTAGTATTTGCATTAAATTTTGGATGCCACTGCCAGCTTGGTTTCTGAACTTTTCCCTCAACTTTGCTAATTAAGTAATCACCACGAGGCTAGTTTTTTTTTTTATTACATTATCTAATCTTTTATATTAAATAGTCAAGTCAAATTATACAATAAGCAACAAATAATAATTCAAATCTTCAAACAATATTTAAATGCAGAGTTGTTTAGGATACATTTTTTTAGTATAACATCTGTAATAAATTTTATGTCGCTTTCTCGTGGAATATATATTATTGGGGATTATACGTTGTACAGCGAAATAAAAAAATATATCATAATTAACATTTTTTTAATAACCAAAAAGTTTTGAGTTCAAATCCGACACTAACAATAGTACAATAGCATCAGCGTATATTTAATGACCAAAAAGTTTTGAGTTCAAGTCCCCTCTCACCTTCAATTGTTGTAACTCAAAACAAAAGGCTAAGACCCGTTTGGTAACTTTCTCGTTTCCTGTTTCTTGTTACTGTTTCTCTTTTTTTAAAAACAGACTTGTTTGGTAACTCTTTCCGTTTTTTTTTCCAAAAACTTAAGAAAAACGTTTCTAATATTAGGCTTAAAAATGAGAAACTCCCAAATGGAGTTTCTCATGTTCCGTTCCTAATTTTTTTGTGCGTGTTTCCTTTATTTCTACTTTGTGTTTTTTTTCATTTCAACATCCCATGTTTGATAACTTAAGAAAAGGCACTAGAATAGACTTCGATCAAGTGAAATTAATAGATTTTAAATGAAACTTTGGATGGATAGACTTCTATCAAATTAAATTGATAAATGAATAATAATTTTTTTTTTTATTTAAATAATAAAACTTGTTATCTACACCAAATTTTCAATTTTATATTTATAAAATATCTTAATTAGTATACAAATATTATTTTATATAAAATTTGTTTTTATTTATTTTTATTTTTTTTATAAATAATTTGTTTTTATTTTATTTCATAATTTCACTATATATATAGTATTTTAAAGTGTTTAGTATGTGTATTTATATCTTATTTAACTTTATTTATTTATAATTTGATTTTTAAACTTTTTGAAATAATGTGTATTCGTTACAAAATTGTTGTTATGACATTAAGAATTTTTTTTATTTTTTTTATTTATCTTTTTTTTTATTTTTTTTTTGTGGAATAGGTTTTTATAAAATATTTATTAAGGCTAGAAAATGCAAACTTTTGATTAATGATTTTCATATACATATATTTACAAAAAATAATAAAAAGATAAAAAAAAATTAAAAACAAGAAATAATTATCAAACATGTTTGTTCATGTTTCTTAATTTTTTTAAAAAAATAAGAAACAGAAACAGTTATCAAATACATTCTTGTTTCTTGTTATAAAAAATCATGAGACAAGAAACTAGAAACAAGAAACAAGACCGTTACCAAACGAGCCCTTAAAAATTTAATGCTTTAATCAATTTATTTAACTTATAACTTTTAATTATGATAATTTTCAATGAGTTCATTAATAATTTTTAATCAATTCATTAATAATCTTTAATTCAATCAGTTTATTAATAGTCATTAATTAAAGACAGTTGAAAAAAACACTACACCTAAATTTGTTATATGTAATTTTTTTAATCGTTATAATTATAAATGTCAACAAAAAAAAAAAAGTGATGGCACAAGTTTTCTTAAATTATTGTCAGTCTGAATGACATTATTGTGTTATGGTAACCCACTGGTACACTATTAAAAAAAACCACGAGTATAATAACCAAATTGTGCCTGTATGGTGTCTGGTTTTGTTTGGTAAGTGATATTTGTGATATATATTATTCATTTTTTTAATTAAAAAAATTCATAGAATTTTTTATTTTTTATTTTTTATTTTATTTTTTTTAATTACAACTATTGGGATGAGGAGATTCGAAGGTCATCGGAAGTCAAAAAAAAGAAGAAGAAGGTCATTGAGTATACATTGATACCGTTGAGCTAATGCTCTCATAGATTATTATTATTTTTTTTTTAATGAAATCTTATAGAAATTAAATTTTAGTTACTCCATCATGAGTTAAATAAATCCATCATCTCTTAGTTCTTGAAGGTCATTTTGACTATTAAATCGCTCGATGATCATTAGTATTTACTATTTATGTCACATCTCAAAGATTAATAATTCGAATAATTCACTTTATTAAATAATATGAGGTTCCACATTTCAAAATTAATTGATAATGAGAAGTGTAACCATACATCAATTAAAAATGTTGAAGTCTCTTTGCTCTCAATAACTAGGCCCTATTGTCAAAAGTCAAAGAGTAGCTAAGCTAAGCATCTTATTGGGAGATTAGCCGGCAGTTCAAACTCACATTTTGTATGAGGGACAAAGGACACAAGGTGAGTATCTCCAATATATTCTTTCAAGATGGTGCCATATAGAAAAATCATTTTGAATTATGTTACATATCATGTAAAGATGTTGAAGACTTCTCACTTTTCAAGTATCTCCAACACACTTTAATTGCTTCCTAGACTTCATCCCTAATTTATTAAATTATTAAAAGAAAGCATGAATGCCCTTTTAAAATTCAACATTCAGATCAATATATTTATGAACTACTTCAAAAGTCATAAATAACTCCTCATTTTTAAACCACTCAAAATAATAATTCATTTTTAACTTCTCGTGTAATCCTTCATTAAATACCTAAAATATTTGATGATATTGATTTATAGTTTTCTTGAGAGACATTGTACTTAGCCAATAAATTTTTGTGTCTACTTATAGTTTGATATCAATTAATAGTTTTATTAATTTTTTTTAGTAAACAAAAATGTAGTGTATATATATTTTATCATCTATATATACATATCATTATAAAATTTGCAATTAACATTTTAAAATAAAATTTTATTATATAGTTTGATTATATTTTGATAGTTAAAATCTATGTTCATTCTATGTCTTTCTTTTTTATTTCCTATGTGATAACTCTCAAATAGAGAGCTATATATTTAGGTTAATATTTTAATATATTCTAATGGTATTGTGCATTAATCAAATATATTAAGATATATCTTAATATATCTTAATATATTCATATTCCTGATGACAAGGAGTCATGTTCTTCAGCAGCCGCCGCCAATCTATCTTAGTTTTCTTTAGCTTTCATATTTCTTTAGTAGTGTTTGTTAGGAGTAGTTTTATGTTCTAGTTTCCCTTTGACGCACAAGATTATTCTTTTGAATACAATTTTTCTTAGTTTTATCTCTATTATGTCTTTCGCTTTAATGATATTATTTATCTTTATCTTTATCATCATGTCTAGCTAAACATCTTAGGCGAAGGTTAAGGGGGGTTGTAGAAGCATGTACTAAGGAAAAAAGGAATTGATAAATGATGCATGTTCAATTAGGATTTTAAGTTATAGTAATTGTCGACCAATCGTCCATATGAACTTGTAAGTTGAATTCGAAAGAAAATATAACTTAAGTCTAATTCGCTTGTTCAGTAGGTTAGTGTAAGTTCTCTTACGCATTTAAGAAGAGTTTAGAGATAAACGTTCTACTATTGCATGCGACGCGCTGTTTAGAAAGCTATGTTGATTCACGGCGGGAGTCGAAATCAGTGTGAACTAATGTGGAAGTCAACGTTAGTATAAGTGAAGTATGACATTTACTACTTACCACTAGTTACCCTAGGAATTGCTAGACACTTCCCATAACTTTAATGTGAGCCTTACTTAGTTTAAATTCGTATTTAGGATTAGAACCAACAAAACCCAACAACATTGTCTTTACTTTTTCTACACGACTCTTAGATTATTTAAACTAATTATAGACATCAATCCCTGTGGAGAACGATAAATAAATAATTATCATTTGCTACACTTTCGACTGCGTATACTTGCGTAGAGTGCGATTCCAAAGCATAGCATATTATAGTTAGTATCTTACCCTTATTATAGTTAGTATCTTACCCTTACGAATTTATCTTTATTGTATTGCACCGAATAGCGCATCACCATGACATGTTTATTATAACTTTAAACTGAAAAAAATTTATTTATAACAATTTTTTATGTCATAACACATTTAAAATTTCTTTTTTTTTTTTGGTTAAATTTTTAATTTTTAATTGATTAAGTTGTATTTCTAACGAGTAATATTAAATTCAATTTTGATTAAAGTTAGCTTCAAACTTATTATATACATCAATTTACATGAATTAATAAATAGTTCTACAAAAAAGATGAGTGTTATTTATTTTCGTGGCAATCTATAAATTTTATTTTTTTTCAAGAATTTTTCATTCTTATTTTTTTAAAAAAATCAATTAGAATTAAACATGCAAAGTACAATATTTTAATAGTATTTGAATAATTTAGATATTTATACAAATTTCAAAAAATAAAATAATTAAAGGAGATAAATTGACCAATATTAATAAAAATGAGAGATTATGTACAAAAGAATAAAAAAATTTATCATAAAAATATCTATGTAAATAAAATTAAAAAAATAAACATACAACTCTTCTCCAAAATCTCATCCAAACGAGCTGTTAACTCCTCCATCGAAAGCTCCATTCAAACAAGTTTTTCCCTGCAATTCCTCCACCAAAATTTCTATCTAAAAAAGTTATTGTCTCTAACCTCTTCTACGAAACCTCCCATCCAAACGAGTTATTGTACAAATCCTAATTTCTAATCAATCAAAATAACTTCTCATTCTAATTAATTTTCTAATCACTCCTACAAATTCCTATCCAAACAGCCCCTAATAAACTAAGTGGACAATACACTTTTATATATATATATATATTAATATCTTTTGATTTTCAATTTTGTATCTTATAAGATTCATGTGGTCAATATGAAAAGTTTAATTTGTACTCAGTTAAGTAATTAATGTAAATGTTGGATTGAATGGAGTGAATATCAAATAAGCTATTAGATACAAATTTCAAAATTAAAAAACCTACCTTTTTTTAATGCAAAAACTAAGATCGATGATTAATTTTTAAAAATAAACTTACAACTATTTTTTTCTATTGCTTACTTTTATGCTTTATCAATTTTTTTGTCCCACAAAAAAATCTATTTTATTTTACATATATCTTCAAAAGCAAAAGTCTAAGTTTTAAATATATAAGCCAATAAGAGCAGTAGCGGACCATCAGCATTAATCTAAATTGGAAATTGCCATCTTTGAATGGAAGTGCATTTAAGAATTTAAATAAATACAATCAAACCATTTACTTTTCAATAATCAATATAATGAAATCTTATGATGTCTGGAATTAGATAGGTTCAGCATCATTATCATATTTATTTTATTAAAATATTTTTTTTTACTAATACTTAAAATTTTTAGATAATTATGTTTGTTTTATGAAAATCATATTTGAATGATATAAATTAACATTATGTTTTTACTGCTTCTCAAAAAAAAAAAAAAAACATTATGTTTTTACAATATTCATATATTTTTTGCATTAATTAAATATAATTTTAATCTATATAACATATTTATATTAAATTAATATAATGTTTTTTTAAGAGTTTTTTTGTACCCTATGAAATTTGACATGTATGCTCGTAAAAAAGTTAATGGCACATACATATAATGAATTATAAATTGAGAAGATAATTGTATAGTTAATTATATTTTTTAACGAATTATATCTAATATCACACGTAAACCATCTCCAAAAGTAAAATAAAAAACTACACTTCGAATTTTAATTTAAAACTAATTTAATAATTTAAATAAAATTTATTTATATATAAACACAACATAAATATAGCTACATAACTCTTTGAACTAATTTCAAAATATATTTTAAATATAAAATTTTAAAACAGATAAATAAAGAAAATTTATGAATATATATAAAAATATATAATGAGTGGCAAAATAGCTAAAATTTATATAAGAATCTTAAGTTGTTCGAGAATGTATAAATACGTTATATTCTTCTCATATTGCTACGAATTAAATATGGTAGAATTAAGATGCATATTCCATGAGAATTTTGAATTACCTCAAAGTAAACCACTCAAACTCAAAATCTCATGATACTTTTATAGTTGATATAATTAATAATGAGATTATTAACCATTATAAAGAAGCCTAGTGATAAAAAGTGCCTTTGAGAATTCATAGGCCCAAACGGTCTCGAATAATAATAATAATAATAATAATAATGTTAAGGATGTGTTTGTTTTTTGTAGAAGAAGGTAAACAATCCCTTCTAGATTCCATTGTTAACTACCCATTAAACATTGGAAAACTTACGATAATAGCCGAATTCAGAAAATAATTATAAATATGGTCACTTTTAAAAAAAATTAGTAATCATAATCATAGGTATTAATAATAATATCATATTAATAATATATAATACTGTATTAATAATAGAATATTGAAACGTATTAATGACTATGGATGCAAATATTTTAAAATTTAATTATATTTATAATTGTTTGTTAGAATAGTTCATCCATTACAATTTTCCTTAAACATCCTATCAAACTTTCAAATTATTAGTTAATATTATTGTAATTATCTGTATCATCACTAACATCAATTCTCAAATAAATAATTAATTATCTAACTATAAGTAACATCAATTTCCAAACTAATAGTTAATTACCTAATTGTCATTAACAATTCCACTCCACTCAACTATTTTCTATCAAATCTAAACACACTATGATAGTTTTATCATCTAAAAAATTTACTTTTATTCTTCAACATCAACTTTAATCTCTTTTTAATTTTCAAAAAGAAAATAGCTGAAAGTGAAAACATTTGAATCAAGAACCATTTATTCAATTTTAATGTTTATCAACTCAAAGCCATCTCGTAACCCAAGATTTATTGGTGTTAAAAAAAAAAAAAAAAAATACAAGAATTTTATTCTTCTTCTTCAAATCGTGAATCACAAGCCCTGAAAAAAATTGATTTTTTAGATCTGGGATCTAAGATTAAATTGTGAGTGGACTGCACGAAAATCGAAATACTAATTTATCAATCCAAAAAAAAAAAAAAAAAAAGTTTATGCATTGAATATTGTTATTAAATGCCTATCATTGGCAATAGAGCAGTATTTATACATCTTCTACGACTAACCGATTCTAATAGAAATTCTTCATTGATTTCTTGTCCTTTCCTCCTTTCTGCTGAGCCCAAATTCTGAAATCTGCATAAAATTTCAGAGCCAATGGCTTTTAGAACCATTTCGTTCCAATCTACAGCTCCCATTTCTCATCTTCAGTAAGCTACTCCTTTTGTATTTTTGTTTTCAAGTGACTTTCCATCTGAATTTCTCTTTCATTGTTGAGACCCTATTTGATAATTGTTTCATTTTTATTTTTTACTTTTAAAAATAGATTATTTGATAACTAATTTTGATTTTTGTTTTTGTTTTTTTAATTTTAAAATGTTTTTAAGATATTAAAGGAATTTTAAAAACTAAAAAAAATTACTTTTAAAAACATTTTTTTTTTTTTTGGAAAATGCTAGAAAAGTGATAAAACACACCACAAATAAAGGTTGAACCTCCAAATTTAAGGTTTAATAGATCAATACTATTCTAAAATAGTTTTATTTTATTTTATTAAATATTGAAAATAATAAATTTTGATTTTTTAAAAAATTTAAAACAGTCATCAAACATACATTTAGTTTTTAGTTTTTAAAAATAAAACACAAAAAATAATTATTCAACATATATGATTTTTATTTTTTAAAATCAAAAACCAAAAATAAAAAATAAAAAATAAAATGGTTATCAAGGGGGACCTGAATTCTTTGTGTTTCGTCTTTGATTTATTAGTAAATGAAGCATGTTAGATGTGCTCTATGATGCTCCTCATCCACCAATGTCTTTTATGTCATTTCTTAAACATTTTTCTTGATTTGTGTTTAATGTAGAAGATTTAAAGACTTGCAGTCTGTTGGTGGAATCAACCACGTTCAATTGTATGCAACAACTAGCCTTGTTTCTGAGTTAGCCTCAAACTGTAAAGCTAATAAACTATTTTTGGGCACGAGAGGTTCAGTTCAAACAAGAGCTGCAGTGATATCTGGAGAAGGAGGAATTCTGTCTTCTTCCAATAGCAATGTTGTCGATTTTGCTTCGAAACGTAATAGTTTTCCTGTTGATGAAGATGTATACGATTTTGATCGTCCAACGGAAGGTTTTGCCGCCGTTGCGGATGCTGTTGAAGATGTTCGCCGAGGAAAGGTTGTTCATTATTCTAGTTTTTCTCTTTAATTTTAACTTGTTTGGCATGTCATATGATATGGGAGGGTTTATTTTCCTAGGTTAAAATATAAATTTAGTTCCTATGGTTTGAAGAAATTTAGACTTTAGTGCTCATGGTTTTAAAATCTAGAGTTTAGTCCCTATTGTTTGAAGAAATATAAAATTTAGTCCTTATGGTTTAAAAAACTATAATTTAATCTCTATGATTTAATAAAATCTAAAAAATAGTCTTTGCCGTTTCTAATCGTTGACAAATTAAATACTTAAAAGTTAGTTATTCATGTGTCAATGATGAAATTATGAGTTAAGTGACTGATATAGCAACAAAACTTATATCATTGATGCATGAATAGTGAGCTTCCATGTACTTAATACGCTAACGATTATGTACAACCAGGATTATATTTTTGATTTTATAAAACCATAAGGACTAAATTCTAATTTTTAAAACCATAGGAATTAAATTCTAACTTTCTTCAAATCATAGAGACTAAATTCTATATTTTTTCAAACCATAGGAACTAAACTCTAGTTTTTTAAACAAGATTAATTTGGGTGTAGCCGTGCCAAGATATCAGTGATGTGGCACCTTTGGCGCCAACATCTCAACATTTTTTTAATAAAAAAATGAAACTAAAAAGTATGTAGCTCCCAATGTGTGAAATCATGGTAGGGGTGTAGCTAAGGCTGCACCCAAATTATTCTCTTTTGAAACTATAAGGACTACTCTAGCTTTCTTAAAACCATAGGGACTAAACTTATAGTTTACCCATTTTTCTACCTTGATTTTTGCCTCTTCACCTTATTAACAAGAAAAGTATATGTTGTAGATGGTGCTCGTTGTTGATGATGAAGATAGGGAAAATGAGGGAGATTTAATCATGGCGGCACAAGCTGCAACTCCTGAGGCCATGGCTTTCATTGTTAAGCATGGAACAGGAATTGTTTGTGTGGCCATGAAAGGTGAAGATTTAGAGAGGTTACAGATTCAACTTATGGTAAACGAAAAGGAGAACGAGGAGAAACTATGTACCGCTTTTACGGTGACAGTTGTATGAATTCTTCACTTGGCATCTTGGATTATAGTTTTATGCACACTTTTTTCTGCTTAATATTTTTCCATCAATTTTTCCCCATAATAATTTCCTTATATCTAATGTTGAAGTTTTTTATAATTATTTCTTCAGGATGCAAGAGAAGGTACAACCACTGGAGTCTCAGCTAGTGATAGGGCAACAACAATATTGGCACTTGCGTCAAGAGATTCAAAACCTTATGATTTTAAGAGACCAGGCCATATATTTCCTCTCAAGTATAGGGAAGGTGGTGTTTTGAAGAGAGCTGGACATACCGAAGCGTCTGTCGACCTCACCATGCTTGCTGGATTAGACCCAGTGGGTATCCTTTGTGAGGTGGTTGATGAAGATGGTTCCATGGCTAGGTTACCGAAACTTCGTGAATTTGCGAAACGGGAAAACTTGAAAATCATTTCCATTGCTGATTTAGTTAGGTAAATCTATATCTTTCTTGTTGGAGTTTTGATTGTGCTATCTCATATATATTTAGTCTTTCGCCTATGGTTTGGAATACCCTTAATATGAACACAAGTTTCTAAGTTTCTTGCATGGATAATGACCACTATCTTAAGCTAGCAACAAAACAATAAAAGTTATTTACCTTTTTCTTTTTCTTCCATTTTTTGTCACAGAGTTTACTAATCTTACAAACCAGATCTAATATATGAAGGTATTGACAGGTATAGGAAGAAGAGAGATAGATTAGTTGAACGTGCTGGGGATGCTGCTCGCATGCCGACTACATGGGGACCATTTCAGGCTCATTGCTATAGATCTATTTTGGATGGCATTGAGCATATTGCAATGGTTAAGGTAACTAACTACTTGTTTCAAGGTGCAAAGCCTTGTAAAACATTTGCTATTACTTATGCAACTATATAACAATTTCGATCATGTACACAACGATTATGCTCCGTACTATCTAAAGTTGTTATTTCATTTGAGTTTCTCTTGAGAAAATCCTTTTTTTAGTTCCTAATTTATGTAGGGAGTGCGGGTTTAGGTGCATGGTGTGCTCTATTAGATTGACTTTTAGTGTCATAATGAGAATCAAGAATTCACCCTAAGTTCACGGACTACTTGGTTTGTGCAGGGTGATATTGGTGATGGACAAGATATTCTAGTGAGGGTGCACTCGGAATGCCTCACCGGAGATATTTTCGGATCAGCTAGATGCGACTGTGGAAATCAGCTTGCTTTAGCAATGAAGCTGATCGAGGCAGCAGGCAGGGGTATCTTGGTTTATCTTCGTGGACATGAAGGACGAGGCATAGGTTTGGGCCATAAACTTCGTGCATATAACTTGCAAGATGCTGGGCGAGATACTGTCGAAGCCAACGAGGACTTAGGATTGCCTGTGGATTCTCGCGAATATGGCATTGGTGCACAGGTACATATAGATTTACACCGAACAACAAAAAGTACATTCTTCTTATTGACAAAATTTAATCCTTATCTTTGTTGGTTGCAGATTCTATTGGATCTTGGAGTAAGAACAATGAAGTTAATGACAAACAATCCAACAAAGTACATAGGTTTGAAGGGGTATGGTTTAGAAGTTTCAGGCAGAGTTCCTCTAGTAGCCCCAATCACAAATGACAACAAGAGATACCTCGAGACGAAGCGCACCAAAATGGGGCATGTCTACAACTTGGAGTTTGGCGGTAAGTTTAGAAATCTGATCAACAACCATCAAACCTTGAACAACAGTGCAATTTCGAGCGATGACGAGAACTAAACAAAAAGAAAGAAAAATAAAGTTGATTATTGAAAGTGTTGAAACTCAACTGAATGCTCCATTCGCTGACTGTGTTTGGATGAGAAGTTGTAGTGGAGTTAGTAGAAAGTTTAAAATAATAGCTCGTTTTGGATCTTGTTGTTGATAGAGAAGGTAAAATAAAAGCTTGTTTGGATGTTTATTAAGGAGTTGTTGGAGAGTTTTGTTATTTATGAATGACGTGACATTAATAAAAAATTTTAATAAAAAATAATGTATTTTTATTTGTTTGTTATTTAAAATCTCAAATATTATATTTATGCTCAATGTTATGAACGGTTAGATATCCAATGCATAACTCCATAACTCCATGAGTTACCATGTCCCTCCATAAATCACATAAGTTATACTGAGTTACAACTTGTAACTATTAAGTTACCTTTGTAACATACTTCATTGTAAATCCTATAAATAGGATTGTATGGAGCATTTGAATTACAACTCAAATAGAGATCACTTATCTATTCTCTCATTTGTTCTTCTTTGTTCTTGTTGTGTTCTTGGTTATTTTATAACACGTTATCAGCACGAGTCTCTACCACCTCGTTTGCTACAGATAAGTTCTTTACTTATTTTTATGATTTGTGTTAGAGCTTTCTATGTGTATGATATATATGAGTTCAACAACTCGCATATATACATTTAGCATATTTCGATCGTTAATCATTTTTATTTTGTTGTAGCTTATATGTTGCTCTTAATTTTATATGGTATCATATTTGTTGCATGTTTTTATGTTGCTCTTGATTTTATATGATATGCTCAGAATGTTAACTATTTGGTTAAAATTGAATTCTTTCCGTTGTCTACAACTTATCTCATGTATATATTGAACTTGAAATTATGTAGTTCAAATCATAAATTTGAATGTGTTCGTTCTTATTATATATGTGATCAATTTCAATTTTTATGAGCATATAGAGCTTAATGGCTAAATCAATTTTAGAAATTTATATTTTAGTATAACATGGAGGTATTTGATGTTGCAATCTACTTATCTATCTAATTTTCTAAATCAGCCATATGTAAATGGTTTTTGCTTAGAAATTTGAATCATAATGTAAGAACCCGACTCTAAAATAGTCCTAAACCCGACTCTAAAGTGGAAGTCTCACGGTGGATCGGCTCGGACAAGCGAACGAGTGTGGTCTCGGCGGAGGACTCGAGCGAGCATCGAAGGGCTGTGCGAAGGCGAACAGCGAACAGCAAAGGCGACCGCGAGACTACGAACAGCACAAGGTCAACGGATCTTACAACAAGCCACAGAAAACCCACGAAGAGAAAAATGGTTTGGAGCGAAACGTACCTGAGGCGAACGGCTGCTCGTGAAGATGCTGTGGCGTGGAACGTCTCGACGAGGGGCGTGCGGAACTAGGCCAGCGACGATCTATACGCGACGATGAGCAGCGAACGGAGAAAGATCTTGGCTGAATCAAAGCTTCGGCGAAGAAGGGGCTGCTCTTGGCTAGGGAGTTTAAACTCGGCGAAGGGAAGGAGTTTTTCGACGAAGGAGAAGGAAAGGTGATTTTGGCGATTTGGGAGAAAAGAGAGAAAATGAGAAAAAGGTGAAATTCGGGAAATGGCTGGGTATTTATATGTCTCGACCAAAAGGGAAGGATTTAACAGGATTGTGACACATGTCCTCAGGTGGTTCTGGCTTTGAGTCCTGGCGAAGCCACCTTTTCTTCCTTTTTCTTATTTAATCAAACAAAGGCTCTAAACTTCTCAGATATCAATGCTAGCCCTGGGGACTTGAAACCAAAATAAAAACTCAAACTCAGCAATTAACAGAACCATCTTGAAACCCTGGTTAATTTCGAAATTGCCCCTGAAGGCAAAATTACCAAAATGCCCCTAGAGGCTCAAACTGCCCTAACAGCCCAACCGAACGGCCGAATCAACAACGAACATACCTGGGAAACCGAAATGGAAAACTGGGCCGTTACAATACTTCCTCCTTTTATGACTTTCGTCCCCGAAAGTCCCTATGACCATAACAACTCTGGACAAAAATCCTCAACAACCTCTACTCCCAAGTAGCTTCCTCTATTTTTTGATTCCTCCACTGAACTTAACCAAGTTAATCCCCCGGCTATGCAAAATCTTGTAATCTCAGCTAAAGTCTGCACTGGCCTCTCCTCGAAGCTCAAAACCTTTAATAGCTCTAACGGCTCAAAGTCCACAACTTGAGAAGGATCTGCTACAACCTGATGAAACATCGACACGGGGAAAAACGTTGTGCACTACTGCCAATGACGGGGCAAAGCCAAATGATAAGCCAAGAATCCGATCCACTATAGGATCTCAAAGGGTTCTGCAAACCCGGGGACTCAACTTTCCCACTTACTAAACCTTAAAACTCTTCGCAACAGTGCTACTTTCGAAAAAACTTGATCTGTAACAGCTCAGGCCCCGAAACCTGTATGTCACCAACCTCTTCCCAAAACACTAGAGACCTACACCGCTCACCATACAATACCTCAAACGAAGCCATCTGAATCGTCGCTTGGTAACTATTATTGTAGGAAACTCAACCAAATGCAGGCATTGATCCCAACTGCTCGAGAAATCTAAAACACCAGCTTGTAGCATAACCTCGAGAATCTGGTTCACCCTCTCTTTCTGACCATCTGTCTGAGGGTGAAAAACAGTACTGAAGCTGCACTCAGTTCCCAAACCCTTCTGGAGCGCTCTCTAAAAGCGTGAAGTGAACCGAGAGTCACGATCTGACCGGAACCCCATGGTACCGGACGATCTGATCCAAAAATAACTATGCCCACTGCTGCACGGTATAATTAACCCTACTAAGGATGAAGTGTGCACTCTTAGTCAGCCTGTCCACAACAACCTAGATCTGAGTAAACCCTCTCGACGTCCTCGGCAACCCACATATAAAAGTCAACAAAAACTCTTCCCATTTCTACTGTGGCACACTCAACCGCTGCAACAAACCTGCTGGTTTCTATCTGGGAGCCTTCACTTACTGACAAGTTAGACACCGGCAAACAACTCAGCAAAAAATATCTTTTCAAATCCATCTACCAGACGTCTACTTGAAAACCTGATACATCTTGGTACCTCCTGGGTGCCAAGTAAACGG
>JBBMKA010058933.1:0-17825 GCA_037833695.1 Sechiopsis laciniata
CTGGCAAGTGCAGCTTTTATTTTCTATTTTCAAATAAATAAACCGAAGCTCCAAAACCTCTCCAAGGACCAAGCTAGATCCAGAAACCTGAAACTGGACAAAACCCAACTCAATAAATTTAACTGAACGAACCTAGAACCCTGGCAAATTACGAGACTACCCCTGGAGGCAAAATTACCAAAATGCCTCTAGGGGTCCAAAGAGCACTAACGGCCCAACCGGACAACAGAAAAAGTAACCGAACGTATCTGGGGAACCGAAATGGAAAACTGGGCCGTTACAAAAGAACTTAGACAAACCTGACGGCCGTTGGAGTGCTAAAGATCATGGGGACAAACAACATACAAAGCAGGTTAGTCTACAGAATCTATGACTCTGCGCTCTGATACCAACTGTAAAGACCCGACCTAAAAATGGTCATAAACCTGGTCCTTACTAAGCATGCATGTATAAAAGATAGATAAAACAACATAACTTAGAATTTGTGCATTAAAAA
This sequence comes from Sechiopsis laciniata, assembly GCA_037833695.1. Classification (NCBI taxonomy): domain Eukaryota; kingdom Viridiplantae; phylum Streptophyta; class Magnoliopsida; order Cucurbitales; family Cucurbitaceae; genus Sechiopsis; species Sechiopsis laciniata. The sequence goes on from JBBMKA010058933.1 coordinate 497, forward strand.
CATCCATTTGAAATTCCACTGAACCTGTTTATAAACATGTAAAACATTTCCAGTTCAAAACATTAAAAGCAACCCCGAGGTCTGATTCAAAACATCTAGAAAATAAAACATTTCAAATAACAATCTCAGGTTCCACATGCAAATCCTACGGACTTCGTGTTCGACTACATGCTGAATCAAATATTAAACAAAATATAAAATAGGCAGAGTGCTGGTGGCTCCCATGATCATGCAGGTCCTCCGCTAGCCGTCCCGGTGCTGTCCCAAGTTACCTGGTGGAAAAACCACAGAAAATAAGGGTGAGTACAAAGGTACTCAGTAAGAATCCCCAACTGGGGTACAGTACGAAACAACACGTCATCTAGCAATCAAGCACACAAGCAAACGGTTACCAGCACAGAATCCTGGGACACAATGTCCAACAACTCTTGGGTCTTCGGAAGCCTCTAACTTCCGGCCAAGTGGTCATCTCAATAACTGACCCTGAACTAGAGCTACTCTCGTGGGTCTTTACCCTCGGCCTAAGGGACCGTTCCCAAACAGTTGGTCCAAACAAGTACAAGGACCGTTCACAAATAGTTGGTCCTGGGACCGTTCTCAAACAGTTGGTCCAAACAAGTATAAGGACCGTTCACAAATAGTTGGTCCAAACAAGTACAAGGACCGTTCACACACAGTTGGTCCTGGGACCGTTCTCAAGCAGTTGGTCCAAACAAGTACAAGGACCGTTCACAAACAGTTGGTCTTGGGACTGTTCTCAAATAGTTGGTCCAAAGAAGTACAAGGACCGTTTACAAACAGTTGGTCCTGGGACCGTTCACAAATAGTTGGTCCTGGGACCGTTCTCAAACAGTTAGTCAAAAGAACTGTTAACAGTTGGTTCTGAAGGATAAGGACCGTTCACAAACAGTTGGTCCTGGGACCGTTCTCAAACAGTTGGTCCAAAGAACAGTTCTCAAACAGTTGGTTCTGAAGGATAAGTACCGTTCACAAATAGTTGGTCTTGGGACCGTTCTCAAACAGTTGGTCCAAAGAAGTACAAGGGATCGTTCACAAAAAGTTAGTCCACTCTCAGCCTCTGGCTGATGACATCCTAACCAATCTATCTAAGATCACCCATCTCCTGTTTCTTAACAAACAAACAAGCTTCACAACAAGAACCCTAGCATGGTACTATAAGTTTAGAACAAAAAATCAATCATGCTGGAAGGACAAACCTAGCATGGCATTAACATGTGAATATAACAACAAACATGCTAGCAGAATAGATTAGCCAAGGAATTCCTATCCACTAACATGCAAGCAACAGAAAAACAGGCATACAAGAAAGTAATCAGAGAAGTCCCGCAGGGTCCACACAACCCAAGAAGGGAATCCTTACCTAGATAACAAGCAGATAAGACAAACAGAGATAATTTGCTCCTTGAGCTGCAGACAACAACCTAGCAATAAAATAAAATTAACTAATTAATATCTAGTGGCTAAACGGAACAGGCAACCAGCACGCACAAGACTCGGGAAAGCAAATTACCCAAACCGAGGAGAACACAAACCCCGAGACACTCGGCTGCTAGGCTACGGACACACGGCTGCTAGGCTGCGGGCGCGCGACAGCGCTCGGACAAGGCTACAAGGCTGCGGACACACGGCTGCTAACCTTTGTAGGGGGCTCGGCAGCGCGAGCAGCAAGGAGTGAGTGCGCAGGGGCAGACGCGCGAAGGCTGTGCGCTCGCGGCAGGGAGTGAGCGACGGTGTGCTGAGGCGAAGGCTTGGTGCTGGGGCGAGCGAAGGCACAGCGTGCGGGCGAGCTGGGCGCGCTGGTGACGTGCGATAGGCGGAGGCGCGGGGGAGGGCTGTGTGTGCGATTGACAGAGGCACGCAGGAGGGCTGTGCATGCGATCGAGGGAGTGCCAAGGGAGGCATTCGGCTGCTGGCGACGGATGAATGCGATCCGGCAGCTGGCTCACGCGAGAGGCTCGAGATCTGGTGCTCGGCGGAAGAGCGAGTGAGTTGCTGGTGAGGGCGTGGCGCTGCTGCTGGGCGTGCGATCCGGCGGTGTTGCTCAGCTGGGGGCTTAGGCGATGGCTACCAGAGGTGGAGGGAGGCTCAGCAAGGGTTTGGTGTCTCGAAAGTTGGAGAGAGCTTGGAGAAGAAGAACAATTGGCCAAAAGGGAAAAGAGGAAGGAAAAGAATATGCGGCTCTTACAAGTTAGGTCTCGGTAAAAGTGAGGAAGGGAGAAGATCGTGACACGTGTCCCCTCCCAGGTTCCTGCTTCGAGTCCTGGCAGATGCATCTTTTTCTTCTATTTTCCAAATAAATAGACCGAAGCTCCGATCCTCCCAAAAAGACCAAGCTAACTCTGGAAATCTGAAACCGAATAAAAACCCAACTCGTAACATTAATAGAACAACCCCGGAACCCTGGCAAAATTACGAGACTACCTCTGAAGGCTAAATTACCAAAATGCCCCCAAAGGTCCAAGCTGCCCTAACAGCCCAACCAAACTACAGAAAATGTAATCGAACGTACCTGAAGAACTGGAATGGAAAACTGGGCCGTTACAACACTCCTTTCACGTTCCTTGGTGGATCTAACTTTTCGATAGCTTTAATCTTTACTTGATCAACCTCCATTCCAACCTTAGAAATCTTATGTCCAAGCATGTTCCTTCTCTGACCATGAAATGACATTTTTCCCAATTCAGCACAAGATGTGTTTCTTCATAGCATTCTAACACCTTCTTTAAATTTCCTAAGCAGTTGGAAAAACTGTCCCCAAACACCGTGAAGTCATCCATGAAAACTTCCATGATATCTTCAAGCATATCCAAAGAGATTGACATCATGCATCTTTGGAATGTAGCTGAAGTATTGCAGAGTCCAAAAGGCATTCTTCTAAACGCGAATATCCCGTAAGGGCAGGTGAAAGTAGTTTTCTCCTAATCCTTAGGATAAATGGTAATTTGATTGTAGCCCGAATATCCATTCGGAAAGCAATAATAATCCTTCCCTGTGATACGATCCAGCTTTGGTCTATGTAGGGCAATGGGAAGTGGTCCTTCTTAATTGCTTTGTTCAACTTTCTGTAGTTCATGCATACACGCCATCCCGTCATTGTCCTTGTTGAAATCAACTCATTCTTTTCATTTTGAATGACGATGGTGCCTTTTTTCTTCGGCACGCATTGAATAGAACTTACCCATTGGCTATCTGATATAGGATAAATTACCCCTACGTCTAGCCACTTTATGATTTCCTTTTTTACCACTTCCTTCATGGCGGGATTTAAACGTCTTTGTTGCTCAACTGAGTTCTCGGCATCTTCCTCTTTAATGATTTTATGCATGCAAAATGTAGGACTCATGCCTGTTATATCCATTAAAGTCCATCTAATTGGTAAAGTCTCTTTCTCTCCTAGATAAGCGTGCTTCAAATGCACGGAGAGGGGATTCAATTCGAGCGATGGAGGTTCTTCAACTTAAGGGCGCTGAGGAGAATTAACTTTAGTCGTATCATTGAGTGCCTCGTAATAATACATATCTTCTCGCACATAATCTTCCAAAGCATCGTTCTGTGGTTTCTCCTTTTCTCCCTCCGCATTTTCGTCCTTCATTTCTTTCCTTTGCTCATTTTTTATCACCTCGTCCGACAACACTTCTATCTGGCTAATGTTGTAAACGTCTTTCGAATCAGTCTGCTTCATCAAGTCAAAAATGTTAAACTAGATCTGCTGATCGTTCATCCTTAGCGTGATTGTGCCTTCATAACACATCCACTACAGGTCATCCCATTTTTAGAAAGAGTCTTCCTAAAAGGATCGTTACTTTCAGGTCTGCTTCGTAATCAAGAATAATGAAATCTATTGGGAAGATGAACTTGTCGACCTGAACAAAAATGTCTTTCATTTTTCCAATAGGACGAGTAATTGACCTATCAGCAAGTTGAATTGTGACAGTTGTAGGTCTTGCTTCACCAATTCCAAACTTTTTGTAGATAGATAGGGACATAAGGTTGATGCTTGCCAAATCACATAGTGCTCGCCCAATATGATTGCAACCAATCTTTACTAGAATAGTGAATTGACCAGGGCGACTTCCTTCATAGGACTTCCTTCAAATTTACTTTTCTCACTCAACGCGTCCTTAAGGAATTTTATGTAGTTCGGCATTTGTCGTAACGCGTCAACTAACGGAATGTTAATATGCATTTGCTTCAAAATATTCGTAAACTTTTCGAAGTACGATTCGTTTCTCTTCCTTCTGATCCTTTGAGGGTACGGTAGTGGTGGTGGCTGGTAAATAGGCATTGGTTTGGCCACTTCCGTCATATCGCTTGCTGTTATAGGATCCTCATCGATTCTTCTCTCCTCACTGTCCATTAAAGGTTTCCCACCTGTCAATTCTGCCTAACTTGCTTTTTGCCATTTCGCCTGGATCCTTCCTTGTCCGACGGTAATTGTCCTAGCGATCTATTCTTTAGATCTACTGTGATCTGGTCTAATTATAGTTCCAACGCCCGAAGAGTTGCTTGTTGAGCTTTCAGGAAAGTCTGATGTTTCATCATTACTGTGTCATTTCTCACAATGTACTCCTTTAGTGTTGAATCTGGTTGATGAGCTTGTTGTTGGTTACTTCAAAATCCAGAGTGCAGCGGCATGCGCTGCTGTCCAATTTGGTTAGCATTGCTACTTTGCCCACCCTAAGAGAAATTTGGGTGTTGCCTCCATCCAGCATTATACGTGTTTGAATAAGGGTTGTTTTGAGGTCGTGAATTTGTGTGTCCAACGTACATGACTGAATCAGCGTTTTTGCTACAGAGCTCATACGTATGAACTCCTCCATAAAGTCATGAGTTAAATGATCAACAACCAATGCATTCTGGACATTCGGTGGTGTAGTCATTTGTATATTTTTCACAGAGTTGGTAAGCGTAGCAAGCTGGGTTGCATAGCAGTCATAGCACTGAGCTCAAATTTATCGGGCAGCTTATTTTGATTTCTTTCCTGACTTAACTTAGGCCAAGTAGTTTTAGTGATTGTTTCAATAATTTTATGAGTTTTACTGTACGTTTTTTCTATCAGGAGGATAGCCTTGTCATGGTCGAACAACCCATTGTAAAAGTGTTCTATTTGAAGAGTATAAGATTAACCAGGGTATGAACACTTCGCTATAAGCTCTTTGTACCATTCCCATGCTCTTCCTATGGTTTCATCATCCTCTTGTCTAAAACTAGTGATTTCAAGTCTAGAGTTCATACTTCTCGAAGTAGGGAAGTATTTTACTAAAAACAATTCGGCCACTTGTGCCCAAGTTTAATCACATGGTAGCGCATTTACCCAGTGTCTGGCCTTTTCCTTTAACGAATAAGGGGAAAAAAATAGACAAGTATCTTCTAAAGAGATACCAACCTCCTGGTTAGCATTGCTAACGGTTAGGAAGGTACGCAAATGTTGATGCAGATCTTCCAAAGGTTGAACACTAAAAAGTTCATTGACTCTAAGCATGTTATACATATTATTAGTCAAAATAGGTCGTCTACCTTCACCATTAGGTCTAACCATACCTAGATATGCTGCATGGTTGAATAATCCTACTGAAGACCTCATGACTCTGTCCCTCTCATCTACTCCCTAGGCTAGGGGTAGATTAACATTAGGGTTTGCATTTGTTCCAGCTTTTTCACCTACTACTATTGTTGGTAGATCGATTATTCCAGGGTGATTATGCACTATTGGGTCCATCCTTCTTCGAATTCTCCTTCTCTTCTCACGTCGTCTCCTCAAGAGGTTCAGTTTAGGTTCTAGATCAAATTAAAAAGTTGCGCTCATGCACAATTCACACTCGGATCTCTGAGCAAATGTAATAAAAAAGAACTTGATTTTTTTTTATATTCTAAACAATCTCAACTTAAAATAAATTGACACAATCCCCGGCAACGGTGGCAAAAATTTGACTGCTTATTTCTAGTTGCGTCGTGTGCAAGTAATACGCACTCACTCAAGTATACGCGGTCTGCAGTAAGTAATAAGTAAATTATCGATCTCCACAGGGACTGTGATTTACCTAAGGTGATGTTTAGAATTGAACCGAAATAAACGAATGGTAGTTGTGATTGATTGGGTTAAAAAGCATAAAAGAGATTAAAAAAAAACCGTTGTAAAATAGATTGTGAGAGAATAAGGCTAAACTAGGATACTCATGGAAAATAATAGCAATGCGTTATCAAAGAAACATGCGATAAAGGGTAACTATCATACTACGCCTCACAAACTTTTGCTTCACTTCTATTAGCATCAAGCCCGACTCTTGCCGCGACTTAATGTAATGCTAAGTCGGCGCTACGTATGCAGTAGTTACCCGTTTATCCCTAAACTTTGATTTAAAGTATTAAAGACTTAATACTAACCTACTGAACATGCAAACTAGACTTGGATTATTTCCTCTTTCGATTTACAGCCTAATAGTACGTGTGGATGGACGGTCGACACTTACTGTTGAAGATTTGCTTCTAGTTAACATGCCCTACTTACGCCCCTCATATTTCTTCTTAACACATGCTAAAACTAACCACTTTTCCCTAGCGTTGCCTTAACGAAATTAGTTCCTTTTGCAAACAAGAAATATAGATAACGACATGGAAAACATGCTGAAATAGTATTACTGAATTGAAAATGATTTTTGACAAGAAACAGAGAAAACAATATAAACTTTTTTTCCGAAAATTTCCTCTCTCCTTTCTATTATACAGGGTCTTCTTTTATAACCATCCTTCGAATATTCTAGAATAATCATAAATCAGTCCATGCGATTTCTTTCCTTGCATAAATTTGCCAATTATGTACGATTTCTTTCCTTGCATGAATTTGCCAATTATGTACGATCTCTTTCCTTGCATGAATTCGCCAATTATGTTTGTGTGGTTAAGGGAAGAATCTCGTGATTTCTGCAATTTGTCTCTCTAGTGTCTGGTTAGTCAACATTTTGCCATCATTTGATTCTTTCCTTATTTTGTTTAAGGCACCTTGGCTTTTCTCATAACGTTGCTACGCGTGCAATCGCGCGTCTTCATTTCCAGCTCTGCATCGCAAATTCCTATAAAAATAGTTTATCCGCATAAGCTTTGCTAAATATACGCTAAGTGTGCTAATTTTGTTATTTTTCGCGCTTAAATTCATTTCTTCAAATTTATTCTTCTAATGCGTAAGCGATAGCTAATTACACCTTTTTCTCATTATACTTATCGTTTTTGCATTAGATTTTAAATAATAACTACAAACAATGATCTTAGAATAGCAAGAATTCTGACTCTATTAAGAGTCATCAAACCCCCAAACTTGAATCATTGCTCGTCTCGAGCGATGTTTATGTAGGTGTAATAGCTGCTAAATAGTAAATGCTTATCTTAATGTTGTAGTTTTTCCTCTTGCTAAAAAAAATTATTCTTTTAGATGTAACTATCTTAATATGCCAAACAGTTAATCATCTTGTTTCTTCTTTAACTAGCATCCCTTCAATCTCATCTCAGTTCTTTTCCTAATTGCCCTTAGTTCAATCCACACTCCTTAACTTGAAAACTTCAGCCTCTAACACAACTCAATAAACTACTGTTTTATTAATTTTAATTTGTTCAACACATACTGTCCGGCGCTTATTTATTTGGATTCCTTTGAGTAAAATTTTCCACCTGGCCGCAATTCTTTTGTTCACAGCATGGCTCGTTTGAGCATAAAACGTTTCAGCGAAGTACTGGAATTTTTTAAGCTTACGCTTGATTGGGTGGCCAGTGGAATACTTAGAATACCCATGGCTAATTGTTCTTTTGTCACTTCATTTTTACCCAGAATGTTTTGATTTCTATTTTACTCACTCAAGATGTTTATATATATCTCTATATATCTATCTATGTATATATACTCTTCTCATAACAACACTCTACGGGCTTGCCCTCACCCCCCAAACTTCAATTCTTCATTGTTCATAATGAAGGTGAGGCTTAGTTCCCCCAAACTTAATTTAATCTAAGGTTCTCAATCTCCATGTTTCAAGTTTTCAGTTTCCTCCCCAAACTTAAATTCTTCATTGTCCTTAATGAAGGTGCGCTTCGTCTTCACATTGGATTTTAAATAATAACTACAAATAATGATCTTAGAATAACAAGAATTCTGACTCTATTTAAGAGTCATCAACATCCTCGATTGTCGTCATTTTCCTAGTGCGTGCCTTTAGAAAAAAAGGAAAGATAAAAGTCACAAATACAAACCATATATCCATTGAGGAGATTGAAGAAACAAAGGAAAATAAGGAGGTGAACCAACACGTTGGGCTGCAAGTCGTTCGTGTTTCAGTTCTTCAAAGGTTGAATACATCCAAGAAAAGAAAGAAAGACACATTTTCTTTTACCATTACAGCACAATCATATGTTTTTGGAAGATTAAACAAACCTGTAAAAAAGGGAGTGAACTCTCCAGTTTCAAATAAAGCGCGACAGCCCGCCCTTTAGTGATTAAGCAAACCAACAAAGAAGATGAAGTTATAAGTTTAGCTACATATGTAGCCTGACCGTCATTTTTTTAAATGTTAAATATGACTACGACAAAAGACGAAGAGTACCCTAAGTTAATTTTTGACCGACTTTCTCACAAAAGCTCAAGAGAAACTTGCTAAGATAAATCTTTGAGTGTAATAAAAAGTGATGAAGACATTCATAGTGCTTTTCCATCTCGGATGAAAAAAATGTTTGTTGAAGTCGAGACAGAAGGTTCACTAAGAATAAAGCGACATGACATTATCATCATTAATCCATCAAACGAACATTTAGAATAAGTGGAAGATGAGTTATTATGTCATCACATCACCATCATAAATGATGGAGAAGTTGAGGTGTGTGAAGAAGATGTTGATGAAGCGCAACTTTCTTTAGAGGATGGAAATCAACCCATAGTAGATAAGCTTAAAGAGGTAAATATCGGCACAATAGAAGAACCGCGCCCAACTTTTATAAGTGCATTACTTAGATCTCAAAAGGAAGAGGAATATCTAAGTCTGCTTACTACATGCAAAGACATCTTCGCTTGGTCATACAAAGAAATTCCTGGACTAGACCCTAAAGTTGTTGTTCATAAACTCGTTGTCAAGCTTATATCTCGATCAATCAAGCAAACCCAACTACGCTTCAGGACTGAGCTTATACCGCAAATTGAAATTGAAGTCAATAAGTTGATTGAAGCTAGTTTCATTCACGAAGTAAAATATCTAACGTGGATTGTTAACATTGTCCTAGTAAGAAAGAAGAATAGACAACTTCGCGTCCATGTTGACTTCCGCGACTTGAATAATGTATGCCCAAAAGATAATTTCCCATTGCCCATTACAGAAATTATGGTTGATGCAACCACATGACATAAAGCTTTGTCTTTCATGGATGGATCGTCTGGCTATAATCAAATAAAGATGGCTCTTAAAGATGAATAAAGGACAACCTTCCGAACTCCAAAGGGAATATACTATTACAAGGTCATGCCATTTAGATTAAAGAATGATTGTGCTACCTACCAACGAGCGGTGCAGAAGATTTTTTATGATATGTTGCCTAAGGAATTAAGATAGATCAGTCTAAGATCGACACAATACAAAAGATGTCTAGACCAAAAACTTTGCACGAGCTTCAAAGTCTTCAAGGTCGTTTGGCTTATATCCAAAGATTTATTTCCAACTTAGTTGGTAGATGTCATCCATTTCAAAGATTAATGAAAAAGGGGGAAACGTTCGAATGAGATGAAGCATGTCAGAATGTCTTTGAGAGCATAAGAAACTATTTGCTCAACCCTCCAGTCTTAGGTGCCCCTATAGCTGGAAAACCACTAACTTTATACATCACATCTTAAGAAAGATCACTGAGGGCATTGTTCGCACAAGAAGGAGGAGGAAAAGAACGAGCACTTTACTACCTAAGCCGAACTCTTACTAGAGCAAAACTAAATTACTCTTCCATAGAAAAAAATGTGTTTGACTTTTTTCTTCTCCATTGATAAGTTGAGGCATTACACACAAGCATCTACCATGTATTTAGTTGCAAAAGCTTATCCGATCAAATATATTTTATCTCGGTCGATCATCTCAGGGAACTTGGCTAAATGGGCAATTCTACTCTAGTAATAGGACATTATTTGTGCCCCACAAAAGGCTATGAAAGGACAAACATTGTCAGATTTTCTAGCAGATCATCCTGTTCCCTCAGACTGGAAATTATGTAAAGATTTCCCTGATGAAGAAGTCCTTCTTATCGAAGTCTCGGGCCCATGGGCTATGTATTTTGACGACGCAGCACGAAGAAGTGGAGCAGGTTCATGTATTGTCTTTATCTCGTCAGAGAAACATATGTTACCTTATAGCTACACACTAGGTGAACTATCCTCGAATAATGTCGCAGAATATCAAGCCCTATTAATCGGTTTCCAAAATGCCCATTCAAATTGGAATAAAGTATATAGATGTATTTGGGGATTCAAAATTAGTGATAAGCCAAGTTCTACTCGAATACGATACAAAACATGAAGACTTGAAGTCGTATTTAATGTTTCCTAGACAGTTATTGGAGAAGTTTGATAGTGTCATCTTAGAGCATGTCCCGAGGTCAGAAAATAACAAGGCAGATGCCCTGGAAAATTTGGCTACTACTTTGAAAAAAATTTATGGTGAAGCTGTGAGCATAATACTGTGTTAAAAATGGATCATACCACCAGCTAATGACATTTAAAGAATCAAATCTAATATCTATTTATGTAGTTGAAGAAGAAGATTGGTGACAACGTATCATTGATTATCTTCAACCTAGGAAGCTTCCTATAGAGCCTCGACGCAAAGCAGATGTACGAAGAAGATCTGCTCATTTCATTCATTATAAAGAGAATCTTTATCGTCACTCTTATGAAGGACTTCTTCTACGATGCTTAAAAAATGATGAATCAAGTAAGGCATTGGAAGAAGCGCAATTAGGCATTTGTGAAGCACACCAGTCAGGTTCAAAACTTCACTTTCAGCTGAAAAGAATGGGGTACTACTAGCCTACCATGGTTCGAGATTCAATGGAGTATGCAAGGAAGTGTGAGGTGTGAGGCTTGTCAATTTCATACAAATTTTATTCATCAACCGCTAGAGCCTGTTCATCCAACCGTTGCTTCATGGCAGTTTGAAGCTTGGGAACTTGATCTTGTATGTCCTATAACACTGAAGTCCAACATGCCACTCTTACATTCTGGCTGCGACTGACTACTTTTTAAGATGGGCAGAAGCAATCCTTCTTAGAGAAGCGAAGAAAGAAAATACTGCGAACTTCATCCTGACACATACAATTTATCTCTTTGGCATTCCTCACCGCATTGTGATAGATAATGGAAGACAGTTCTCTAATAGTATGATAGATAAGTTGTGTGAAAAGTTCCACTTCAAATAATTTGAGTCATCCATGTATAACGCATTAGCAAACGGATTGGCAGAAGCTTTCAATAGACATTGTGCAATTTGTTGAAGAAAATAGCCTTCAAGACGAAAAAAGACTGGCAAGAAAGAATTAGTGAAACATTATGGGCTTATCGAACTACACATCGCACGTCTATAGGAGTTACACCATATTCGCTAGTCTATGGAGTAGAGGTAGTGCTTCCATTAGAAAGAGAAATCCCCTCATTATGGGCCGCATGAGTAAAAAAGGTGAATGGCCCCAAAAAAAAAAATTGAACTACGTTATGACTTGATCCCTTCTTTATATAAGGGTACATAGGCAGTTTAAAAGAAATTTTAAGTCTAGTCTCTTTTTTTTAATAAAAAAAATTACCCCAAATAAAGTCTTCATCGCATCAAGTTTGAGATTCATTGAGATACATGTTTCATCCAAAACTAAAGGATACGTAGGCAGCTTAAAAGAAATATTGAGTTGAGTCTGTAAATAAGAAACAAAATAGTCTCATGCAATGTGTGTAAAAAAAATATAATAGTTGCATTCATTACGAAAATATTTAAAAAAAATGGACAAATGATAAATTTGAGTCAATTACAAGGAAGCAATTAAATTTTGTAAACTAAACATGTTAAAAGAGATGGTAGTTTCAGGGTTCCCATCTGAATTCCTTCAACTCTTGTTGTGCATCATTTAATATCATGTGTAACATTTCCAAGTTTTTGACGTCTCCATTAGAAAGGGTGGGAGCATTTTCAATATTCCTGATAATTGATTGTTGTGCAGATTCTTCACGCTTTAATTGAGCTAGGCAATCTTCCTTCTCAACGATTGACTTTGAGATTTCTTCTTGGTTAGATCTTAAAGTCTTGATCTGGGCTTCCAACCTTTCTTCCTCTGGTTTTAAAGCTTATTCATCTCTACCATTGTGCTATCATGGCTACTTAACATGTTGCCCAAAGCAGTCTTTGCCTCTTCTAGTTGAGAGTTCTTAACTTGCAAAGGTAAGTTGAGAAGAATGTGATTGTTCTAACCTGTTGAACTCTTCAACTTTACGAAAATATTATGTCACATAGTTTCGAAGAAAAGGGAGGTTAGTCCCACAAAACACTGAAATGCCTTGAAACATTGTGTCCACATACTTAGTAAGACAAGATAGTTTCCTAAATGGTGTTTTCACTATCCTCTCACGTATGTTGTCCTATATGGCTAACCATTCCTCTTCCGTATAACTAGCACATCATTATTTGCACAAACATGGGAAATCACACTATTAGCCAATGGAGGCTTCTTCAATCGTAAAGTAGGCTCTTTTGATGGTGGCTGTGGTGCCGCTATTAACTCTAACGTTGGTTCTTCAAGCCCCAACTTTATCTACTAAAATCTTTGGATTTTCCATGCAAGCAACTACTAAGTGAAATTGATCATCCAAAGATGTTTGGAAAAAAATCAAATGAGGATAAACCAATAAAAAAAAAAAAAAAAGCAATGAGCAATGAAATAAAACCAAAAAAAAAAAAAAAAAAGAGTTGAAGATCAAACCAAGGTTGTAGGAAAGTTAGGAAACGCACAAAAATCTGTTGCACTTAGAGCCCCTATGTGTGTTTTATATCAAAAAATAAATTTATGAATAAATAAAAGAAAAATCCTGAATTTCTTTCCCATCTTCTCTGTTTAAACCACAACAGCCTGAAATTATTATTATTTTTTTTTTTTTGTCTCTCTCCATCTCTTTCCTTTTCTTTTTCCCTTTGTTTATGGCTGAAACCCAAAATGGCATAAGTATTTTACATTGACTCACCTGTAACTTACGACAAGGATGCAAAGCTTCGATATATGACACAATGGCGGCATACGGCTTCAATAACGAACAGGTTTAGTTAGACCCTTACGACGTTGCAACTCATATGAACTTCTGACGTGAACGACGAAATCTCCGACTGGACAGTGACAGTGTGCACGGTACGAGACGTTTTTAGGCGCTTAGACACGATTCAAAATGAGTTCTAGAATGTAAGGTGGATGGTTTAATGAGTTGTGTTGATGGAATATTTATGGGATGATTTTTTTTTCTTCCCCAAACTTCCTAACCGAATTTGAAAACACGATGAGAAAGAACGTAAACAAGATTCTTTTATATTTGAGATAACTGATTTTTTTTATTTGAGATAACTTAAACACGATCTTCAAAATAGCTGGTAATTCTCACACCTCAAAATCAGGAGAATGAAATCCTATTTTAAGGATTTTTTTATTATTATTATTATTATTGATGCCTTGATTTTAAATTCAAAATATCCAACGGATTTTTATTATCAATTCACTTGGAATATATAACAGATTTTGTACTCTAGAAGTTCTCACACTAGCTTCAGCAAAATTCAAAGACCTTCTAAATTTAAAAAAAAAATAATAATAATAACAATGATAAAGTAAAAAAGAAAAAAAAAATTGGCTTCAAATTCAAAAGTGAGCATATTTTGGGAGTTGAAAAATTCCAAGGTGCAAGTGAAATCCATCATGTTGAGCAAACAAAGTTGTCCCACATCGCTAATATAAGAGGAAGATCTTGTGTATATAAGGAGGGGGCAACACCTCCATTGATATGAGACCTTTTGAGAGATGCCAAAAAATAAAGCCATGAGGAGTGATTCCTAAAGTGGACAATATCATATCAATGTGGAGGTTTGTGTCCCTAAAAGTGGTATCAGAGTTCAGGCTCTTGACTTAGCGATGTGGGTGAAGACTCTCGATGTAGAACAAAGGGAGGTCTCCAGGTATAGACAAAGTCGATAAGGTTCGAAAGGTTCGAAGTGTATACTTTGTTTGAGGGGAAGATTGTTGAGCAAACAAAGTTGTCCCACACCCCTAATATAAGGGGAAGATCTTGTGTATATAAGGAGGGGACAACACCTCCAACACCTCCACTGATATAGACAAAGTCGATAAGGTTCGAAAGGTTCGAAGTGTACTTTGTTTGAGGGGAAGATTGTTGAGCAAACAAAGTTGTCCCACATCGCTAATATAAGGGGAAGATCTTGTGTATATAAGGAGGGGACAACACCTCTAACACCTCCATTGATATGAGGCCTTTTGGGAGATGCCCAAAAACAAAGTCATTAAATGATACTCTATCAAATTGTCGAGATCTATTTGAAATTTCAAATTGTATTTTTTTTAAATTCAAAAGTTCAACCAAACTCAAAGAAGATGAAGATTGATTAAGGTTCATTATCAAATAAATTGGAGTATTACTAAATTATATTCTACAAGATTTCAAGTGACTTAAAATTTTATCCATGCTCCAATTTTTAGTTTCGAAATATTTCTTAACTTCATCCAAATACATGTTCAAAATTGAGTAGACTATTCATGCTACTTTAATCTCAAGTCAAGATTTTATGTCCAACAAACCATAACCAAAGTTTTTGAACAAATGCCAAAAGTTTGGTTTAGTTGGCATAACAAAAAAGAAATCAACGACATGAGCAAAATTCATACCTAGGTTAAATTTAAAACATTAAATAGTTGTCATTCAAGATTAAACATTTTATGTCAACTTTAAACTATCTTTTCGAGATTCATCCACACCAAGTTCGTGAATAAACCTAAAAAAGGGAGCATTTGTTGACTGAGAAAATTCGGCCAATAAGAAATTACCACGTCATGTATAAATAAATTAAAATTTTAATTAGTTTTTGGTTCAATTACAAATATATAATGATCTCAAAGTTAATTGGGTCAGAAATGGATTTATTTAGAATTCGGGTCCAAATTAAATAATGCCCAAAGTTCTATGTAATAGGTCCAATATAGTCAAGCTCAAATGTCATTTAGGCCCAAGCTTAATGGTTAGGCCCAAAGACTCATGAAGTCCACAAGGTCAGGCTCAAGCCCAAATGTCACATGAGGACCAAGCCCACGAGGCCAAGAAAGCTCTATAAATAGAGATCTCTCCCTCATTTCCAAAAATTCAGAAAGCAGAGCATTCAACCTGGAGACTCAAAGACTCAGAGAGAATTCATAGCATCCTGCATTTCAAAACAAGCTTTAGAATTTAGAACATTCAACGACAAAGGCTCTAACAAATTGATCGTCTCTTCGCTTACAAGTTGAAGATTCGGTCATCTCTCGTCTGAGAACAAGCTCACAAGCCCTCAGACTAACATCTTCGAAGTTCATATCCCGAGAGAAAGAATTAGAGAAGAAACATTAAAAATTGTAACACACTTCAAAATGAATTTGTACTAAACTTTTGCATATGAAGTTAAACTTGGGTGTGTTTATGTTTTATAACCTTTGTTAAAGGTTTGTAAACTTGGGTGTGGTTTCAAAACCATTTCCTCTCTATCATTGTTGGTAAAAGGCTTAAACATCTCTTATTTTTAATGCTTATCCTTTTGTTCCATTATGAAAAGCTTAGGTCTCGTTTGATAACCACTTAGTTGTTGTAGGCTTAAATTTCAAAAAAAAAAAAAACTAAAAACAAAATGGTTATCAAACGAGGCCTAAACTTCTTGTAAATTTATATTTTGTGTGTTTAACTTCGAGTAAAGGTAGTCAATGAATTTGGTATATTTATTTTATTTGAGTTATGAATTTATGATAGACATGTGTTTTGATTTTAAAGGATTTTAATAAGGAACAAATGACATGTTATATTTTGCTATATATGTCTAGACATGTGTTTAAGCTCAAACTTATAGTTGAGGTTCGTGACACGTTATATTTTTCTATATATGTCTAGACATAATTTTAATAAGGAACAAATGACATGTAAATTACGTAAAATGGTTGAGGTTCGTGACACTTTCTTGCTTTCTCCCTTTTGAAGACCTGGAGGTAAATTACGTAAAATGGTGGAGGTAAATTACTTAAAATGGTTAAATTTCAAACTTGCAGGTAAATTACTCAACATGGTTAAGTTTCATGTATATAATAATTTTGAAGACCTCATAGACACAGTTGAGTACACTTTCTCCCTTTTAAGAAATGAGAAATTCTCCCATATATTTAATGATATACACTTTTATTCTTTAATATCAACTTTATGTTAGAAACATCATTTTCTATGTGAGTGAGTTTTGAGTGATTGATACTTGTAGCAGCCAATTCCACCATTTGTTCTCCCAATCACTTGAGTTTTAGTCTCTTTTTATTATCATTCAATAAATTCGTTCTTAAGTGGCATAGTCTTATGCATTTGATGTGTGCGGTCACAACTGTTGCTATATAGGTATAGATATATATTATAAGAAATCTATATTCTTTTTTTTTTTTTTGAAACAAGGGTAACCACGCCCGTTCCTAATCTATATTCAATTTATTGTTCTAGAATCGTTTTACTAGTTGAAGCATCCTATTTAAATGTTAGTGTCTTATGCTTTAACATCAATGGACCATTTAATAAATAAGTGTACTTGATATGTTTCAATTCTTGGTTATATTTGTAGGAGAAAAGCACTAAGTCTTGATATTTGGTTGGGACAAGTTGTTTATTGTTGTAAGAACCCGACTCTAAAATAGTCCTAAACCCGGTTCTTACTCAGCATGCATGAATTTAAACCCATTAAATTTGACAAGTAAGACAAGCAACAGAAAAATAACAGTTGATAGGGAAAATGACAATTCAAAAACCGTTGTTAAAACCATTATAATATAAAGCCTCTGGCCAGAGTATATGAAAACAATGCTAAAACAATCTTTCCCAAAACAGTCTAAACATGCTGAAAACGTAAAATAATTGAAACAGACTATACGGCGGACTCCCATGATCATTCAGCTCCTCGTCTAGCCGCCCCGGTGCTGTCCCAAGTTACCTAGTGGAAAAACCATAGAAATAAGGGTGAGTACAAAGGCACTCAGTAAGAATCCC
>JBBMKA010058944.1:0-17823 GCA_037833695.1 Sechiopsis laciniata
AGCCAACTATTTTACGATTATAAATATTGAGTTAAAGGTTTAAGTGAAGACCTAGGTTAAGACCTTGGTTCGGGTCGAGTCTTTACATATATTGAGGTTTATTATCATTTTGCACGTGAAAAAAATATAATAAGGTGTGGTATATGCGGGATACAGGAAAATTAGAAAGAAAATAAGAGATATGTTCAAAAAGCAACAAAAATACAAATATATTATATTTCCAACCAGTTGGACATGATTATATTTATGCTCCAATTTAAGGGAAGTACTTACTATTAGAATGCTTATATAAATGTTAAAATATTGCTTGGTCTTAGTTTAATTGTCTTTTTATTTTCTCTTACTTTGGTTACAATTATACATTTTTTATTTTAATCAATAATTTTTATTTAGTGTCCTAATGGTTAAATTAGAAGGTCTTTGTGTATTAAATGTGATAGATTTAATCCATGATGGCCACTTACATCTAAATATTGTAAGGTCAACTGATATATCTGGTGATATTAGTCGAGATGTACGTAAAATAAAATAAAATAATATTTGAGACTCAAACTTGTAACCAACTAATTACTATATAATACATGATATCACCGAACTATCCATTCTTTTAAACATTTTATAACAATCAAATTTAGTGAAACTAAATGATTGTCTAAGCAGACAAAAACATACATAAATTAAAGCTTTTCTTTCCTGAATTAATATAATAAAGTTTTTTTTTTTTAATGAGAATTGTTGTTTAAATAATATCGTATTTTATGGCTGCTCTTGACATATTATCCAAATTCCAAAATCATGTAGCCAATTTTCACCCTTGATCTCAACTCTTCTAACGAATATCTTAAAAAAAAAACTCTTCTAACGATTTGGAGAAAAAAAAAGTATTTTTTAGATCCATATAATGAATCTTAAAATATATGTATGGCTCCAAATGGAAAGAAACAACGATTAATCTAATTTTTAAAATGAAATTTATGAACCGTGTGATATTTGATTTCAATATTAACTAATAATAATAAATAAATAATTAGTTTAAATAATAATTTCATTGGAACTATTTTAAACTTAGATTTATTAATAATTAAATTAAATAAAAATAATTAAATTTGTTGCTTAATTTTAGCAAATTTTATATTTGAGGCTAAATTGTTTTATAGTCAAAGTTTATATTAACAGAATATTAATTGAATAATCATATAGTTATAGTGGGTTTTAATTAGATTTGATCTAATAAAATCAATATTATTTGTTACCTTTTATTTATTATAAATACTCATATATGTCAGATAGCAAAAAAGGGATTTAGAATGCATCATTCATATTTACCATTTATTGATAAAGTTAGAGAAAAAACAAATTCGAGATTTTATTGTTGAGGTTTAATTAGAGAGGGAAAATGGTTTACCCTATTTGGCACACAAATCTTGTGCGCTCGTTCGCCCATTTCTCGATTCTTTCTTCTGTCATTACGCCTCCAACTTGGCAAGGTCGCTAGTGCATTTTCGACTATCGTTGGCACGCATTCCGGCCTTCATCGTCAAGATTCCGAAATCTTTAAAGTGGTTCTTTGGATTTTATTCTTGGAGGATTTTCTTGGAAGATCTAATTGAAGATTCTTGAAACATTGTGCAAGATAGAAGAAATGTTTGAATCTTTGGATTCAAACACTTTCTTGATTCATCTCTTCATCGTTAAAGTTGTATACTTCTAAATCTTTGATTATTTGTTTGTTTCTCTTTTATGTAAATTTCATTTGAATCAATTTGTATTTTTTGTTCATGTATGATTGTTCATACATATTTTGAACTCTAATAAAATTGTTATAGCAAAATGATAACTTTTATTGAAGTTTAAGGTTCATTTTTAATGATTTTCAAAGTTTAGAGTGAAAATTGATACAACATTATAGGTCGAGCCTCAACTCTTTAGTAGGGTAGGCTCGACGTTTGTGCCACTAATTTCAAGTCGGGGGGGTTCGAGCTCTTGGGATGTACTGTAGTTCAGTCGCTATACACCAATTTGGTTAGATTTTGTTGGACTGATATTGATAGACATTGATCTTCAACAAATACTTGGTCTAATTTCTTCGTTCACTCTCTCTCCAAATTCTTGTCTCTCAATTGTCTATTTTAGTTGGACCACCATCCACTTCAAATCCTGTTTTCTGTGTTGGAAAAACATTTGTTTTATAATGTTGAATGATTTTCTTTAGGAAAAAAACAGGTTTGTTAATGGAAAAAAGGAATGGTTTGGATGAGTTGTTGGGCAAAATCTTGATAAGAGACCTTGTTATTTGTGAAAGTATAAAAAATAAAACTGTTCGATAAAAAATTTTAGATTTATTTTTAATGATTATCTATTTCATTTTTTTTTTAGTTTTACAACATTTACGGAATAGATCGAACCTATGACCTTTTATTTGTTACCGATCATTTTGTTTTTTAATTTTTTAAATTATGCTGTTCATGAAAAATTGTACATGTTTTTTCTCATCATTTTTCTATGATGTCATCTTTTCGAGAGACAATCAAACTTGCCAACAAAAGAGCATCAATGCCTATGACCATGCATTTACACTTTAAAAGACTAATGGTTGAACTAAAAAAACAAATAATTTAACTTCTTGAGCAATTTTAAAAAATAAAATACAGGTTTTTTAAATCTATTTCATTTTAGTTTTCATTCATTAATTGATAACTTAGGATAAAATAGTTATTAAAAGAGACTTAAGTGTATAATACTATTCCTCAAAAACAAAAATGTGAATTATATTATGGGAAAAATTGTATTTGATAGGCTCTTCACACAAAATAATTATAAATGAAGATAAATTTTAAAATGTTTACGTTCATAGTCAATAATATATTTTAATATTATATTATAAATACTTATATATACATTATTCTGTATTATTAATATAATATTACTATTAATATCAATGATTATGATTGTTATTTTTTTTAAAGTGACCATATTTGTAATTATTTTCTGAATTTGACTAATCTCAGAAGTTTTTCTTATGCTATTTTCACAAAAAAAAAAAAGTATAATACTATTTTTATTTATGAGTTTTTTTTTTTTGTCTAACTTTTATTAAGAATTTAAAAGTAATTTTCAAAAACTTATTTTTATTTTAGCATTTGACTAATAATCCAAATGTTTTTTTTTTGTCCCCAAAGGGTGACACAGTGGTCGAAGACTTGGATTTTGAAAGTATGCTCCTAAATTTTAACGACAAAAAACCAGAAGCCGTTTCTCAAAGTTGAAAATATTTTATTTATGGGTGATTTCGGTTCGGTTTTTGTCAGTTTTGTACCAAACTTACAACTGAACCGACATCTTCGATTTTCAAAAAATTGATTTGATCTAATGTCCAATAAAGTATAAAACCATTGGTTCGATTTGGTTTTGGATCCGATCCGATGTCCAATTTTTTTAATATATCAAAAACATTTTTCATAAAAAAAAAAAAAAAAAAAATCTCACAAACAACAATTATTTTAAAGTTAAAGGTCGGAAGTATTTTTTAACTTATTAAAAATTATTTAAGGATGTTTTTTACTTGAAATAGAAGTGAATTAAGAAAATTTTCAAGACTTTAGGAAATCATGGATGGAAGATGATTTTATATGACTTATTATTATTATTATTATTTTTATTATTACTATTATTATATATATATCGATTTGGATCGGTTTTTATTGGTCTTTAAAAATGAAAACTGGAACCGATCCAATATTTTCGGTTTTTCAAATTACAAATCGATATGTCCGATTTTGTGCTAAAAAATCGATCAAATCCATTGGATTGAATTGGTTCGGTTCAGTTTTTCAGTTTTTTGTTGCACCCTTAGTTTTATTTAGTTCAATTTCATATGGTTGATTCAATGAGTAAATTTTAGTATTCCATACATGCTTGACTTTTCTTACAATATGATTGGTTAAATTGATCTCTTCAAAGTTAGGTTAGAATTTTCAATGAACCCTTTGATATGAAAATTTTATGTAGAAGGCAGTAGACACTACTTAATCAAACTCGTGACCGTGGTGTTAAACTATATTATCACCAAATAATGAAATTACTAGGCCACTAACCTTTTCGGTATAAAAAACCCCAATTGAACTTTGAAAATATATACTAAATCAGTGTTACAATTAGAGAATTTACCCTCAACAGCATATTCTACCTATTGTATTATATTTCCATCACAATTTCTAAAATAATTCATCTATAATACATTGATTTCTATCAGTAATAGAACTCAATCAGTGATAAAATGAGTCTATGACTAATTGAATTTTATTAGTGATAGAACTTGTTAGAGTTATTTATGTTAATTCATGTATTTATTATAATAGGCCTATTAGGCCCAACTTAGAGATTAGTGTTTACAGCTTTACACTTGTATATAGACATAGTCATAATGAATAAAAAGTGCGACGACTTTTTGGTCTCAATCTTGATTGCATGGTATCAGAGCCTGTTAGGGTTTGAGAGGTCTGTTATTCGAAGTTAGTTTCGCTACTGTCAGTTGTCAGAATCATCGTCAGAAAATATCTGTAAGTCGTCAAAATCATCTGTCAGTCATCAGAAAAAATCAATGTCCGTTTTCGACACCTCCCATCTTTTTTTAGTAGCCCAAGGGCCGATCTACAAGGCTCAAAATATCGCTGTTGTTCGACGAGTGTACAAGCCACACTCTCCATCGGAAAATCTGTCTGTTGCCGCTTATAACGGCGTTTTATGGCGCTTCTGAAGTTCTATCGTTAAAATTTTTAGTGGGTTTTGTTTGTGTCTACGAGATCTACAAGTTTTTGAAGTTGTTTTCTGGTTTTCGACTGTTTCTGGTTTTGGGTCTGACGACAAGAACGTTTTTCCGACTGTCACTACTCGTTCGGGCTCCGATTTTCTTAATTTTTAGTGAGTTTTCATTGAGACAGTAAGTTATACAAGTTTGTGAAGCCGGATTTTCGTTTTTGGCTTTTGTTTGTTATAAATCTGACCGTTAAGATGTTTTGGGGTATTTATGTTTTGTTTTTCTACTACTTTCAGATCTGGTTTTTAAGTTATTTGCTTTTTTTTTTATAGTTGATTATATATGGCTAAAGCGAAGTTAAATGGTTCCAACTACTATGATTGGAATCGAACTAGTCGGTACTACCTCTTAAGTACTCGTACAGATGACCATATTGTTGGAGAGCCGCCAAAAGGTGACCCAGACAAGGCATGGGTTAATGTTGCCTCAAACGATACTCATGAATGTTCAATTCATGCTTCCGCTAATGAGTTTGCTAAACTTCGAGTGTCACATGAATCATCATCGTCCTTTTCTTTGAACCTTCCTACTGCAACTTTTATCGATTCAGGTAATAAAAATGATTGCCTTCTTACATCCTCTTTGAAATGGGTCATAGACTCCGGGGCTACAGCTCATATGACAGGTAACCGTAATTTCTTTTTTCGTTCATTGTCACCTGCACTAGCCCCAACTGTCACCTTGGCATATGGGTCATTATCCCCTGTTTAGGGGGCTGGTTTGATAAATGTTACACCTACAATGTCTTATGCTTACCTAACTTTGTTTTTAACCTTATTTTCATTAGTCAGCTCACTCGTGACCTAAATTATTTTGTCACATTTTTTTTTTCTGATTACTGCTTGTTTCAAGATCATATGACGAAGAAGATTATTGGTAGAGGATATGAGTCTGGAGGCCTTTTATATACTCGATCAACAACCAGTGAAAGCTTTCGCAAGTTCGAGTACAGAGTCTTTATTTGAAGTTCACTGTCGGTTGGGTCATCCATCTTTGTCAGTTCTGAAGAAAATGTATCCAGCATTTAGTAACTTCATCTTCTTAAAATTGTGAATTTTGTCAGTTTGCTCAATTTCATTGTCTTAGCTCTAGTCCTCGAGTCAATAAACGAGTTGATGCTCCATTCGATTTAGTTCATTATGATGTTTGGGGTCTGAGTCCTGTAGTGTCTAAAACAGGACTTCGTTATTTTGTAACTTTTATCGACGATTATTCTCGTCTAACTTGGGTCTATCCAACGAAGGATCGTTCTGAGTTATTTTCTCATTTTTGTGCTTTTAATGCTAAAATTCAAAATCAGTTTAATGTTTCTATTAAAACCTTGCGTACTGATAATAGTGGTGAATACTTTTCTAATATTGTAGGATCTTACTTACGTGACAAAGGCATTATCATCAATCATCGTGTCTTGATACTCTTTCTCAAAATGGACTTGCCGAACGAAAGAATTGACATTTACTTGAAACTACAAGGGCATTGTCATTTCAAATTGATGTCCCTAAATATTTTTGGGTAGATGGCGTGTCTACGGTTTGTTTCCTGATCAATAGAATGCCTTCCTCTGTGCTTAATGGTAAAATTTCATTTCAAGTTTTGTTTTCCACCAAAGAATTATTTCCTATTACACCCAAGATTTTTGGTTGCACGTGTTTCGTTCGTGATGTCAGTCCTTATCGCACAAAGTTAGACCCAAAATCATTTAGGTGTATCTTCCTTGGGTATTCTCGTGTTTAGAAAGGGTATTGTTGTTATTGTTCAAGTTTGAATAAGTATCTTGTCTTGTCCGATGTTCAATTTTTTGAGACTATACCTTTTAGTCCAGTGTTGTCTAGTTCTTGCCATGAGAAGGATAACTTATTCATTTATGAAGTTGTTTCCTCATCACTTCCTGCTCCATCTCTTTTAGTATCTACTCCATCTTGTCCTCCTATAGCTCATGTTTATTCCAGACGAGTACAACAACGAGCTACAGATTCATGTCCTATACCAGAAGTTTCTTCATCATCTGAACCGCAAGCAAGTAGTGATCTTGACCTGCCCATTGCCCTTCGTAAAGGTAAGCGTTCATGCATTTTTCCTATTTCTTCTTGTGTTTCGTATCATCTGTTATCGTCGTCCACATACTCGTTTCTTACATCTCTTGATTCTGTGTCTATCCCTAAGAATACTCATGAAGTTTTATCTCATTCTGGCTAGCGCCAGGCAATGGTCTAAGAAATGACTACTTTAGATGATAATGACACTTGGGATTTAGTAACTCGTCCTACAGAGAAGAATGTAATTGGGCGTAAATGGGTGTTTGTTATCAAAGTTAACTCAGATGGATCAGTTGCTCGGTTGAAAGCACGTCCAGTTGCCAAGGGCTATGCTCAGACATATAGAATTGATTATAATGACACTTTTTCTCTGGTGGCAAAGATGACATCGATTCAGTTGTTTATCTCGATGGCTGCATCCCGAGATTGGTCGTTATATGAGCTTGATATTAAAAATGCATTCTTACATGGAGATCTTCAAGAAAAGATATATATGGAGCAACCACTTGGGTTTGTTGCTCAGGGGGAGAATGACAAGGTATGTAAGTTTCGTAAATCGCTGTAAGGTTTGAAATAGAGTCCAAGAGCATAGTTTGAAAAATTCAGTCAGGCCCTTGAGCAATTTGGAATGAAGAAGAGCTCGTCCGACCATTCTATATTTTATAGGTGGTTCTAAGAATGTCATTACATTGTTGGTAGTGTATATTGACGATATTATAATCACTGGAGATGACACAACAGGCATGACATTATTGAAAGAATTTCTCCAGAGCCAGTTTCATACTAAAGATTTGGGAACTCTCAAATATTTCAGTGGCATTGAGGTGATGAGAAGCAAGAAAGGTATCTTCATGTCTCAACGCAAGTATGTTCTTGACTTACTATCTGAAACAGGAAAGTTAGGAGTGAAACCATGTGGTATCCCAATGGTACCTAATCGACATTTTGTCAAAGAAGGAGATTCTTTTAAAGATCCTAAGAGATACAGAAGGATGGTTGGGAAATTAAATGATTTGACAGTTACGAGACCTGATATAGCATACCCAGTAAGTGTGGTAAGTCAGTATATGCCATCTCCTATCGTGGATCATTGGGTGGCCGTGGAACAGATCTTGAGTTATTTGAAATTGGGTGGCCCTGATTACTTCAGTTGTTGATCATTGGGTGGTCGTGGTTACTTCAGTTGTTGAACGAAATTGGAGTGGGAACTAATGTACCGACAACACTATGGTGTGATAATCAAACAGTTATTCACATAACATCTAATTCAGTGTTTCATGAGAGAACTAAGCATATCGAAGTGGACTGTCACTTTATTCGTGAAAAGATACAACAAGGATTGATTTCTACAACTTATGTAAAGACTGAGAACAATTGGGAGATATTCTTACCAAGGCACTAAATGGAGCAAGGATAAATTATCTTTGCAACAAGCTGGGTATGATAGACATATTCACTCCAGCTTGAGGGGGAATGTTAGAGTTATTTATGTTAATTCATGTATTTATTATAATAGGCCCATTAGGCCCAACTTAGAGATTAGGGTTTACAGCTTTACACTTGTATATATAGACGTAGTCATAATGAATAAAAAGTGTGACGACTTTTTGGTCTCAACCAGTGATAGAACTCTATCACTGATTGAATTCTATCGGTGATAGAACTCAATTTGAATACCTTTCGAAGTATCCTAGTGCCACAGCCTAGGAACGGGCCAGTGCTGCCTTGGGTATAGGAGAGCGAAGCTCCAATTTCTCAATTTTCAAAAAAAAAAAAAAATTATCACTGATTGAACTCAACCAGTGATAGAACTCTATCACTAATTAAATTCTATCGGTGATAGAACTCAATTTGAATTTTCTGCAACAAATTAATTAGTTTTGATTTTTTGATGAAAATATTTTGTCATTTTTATTATACATGCAAAATCCCCAACAGTTAGAAAATAGTTTAAGGCATGTTAATTTTAAATTGATTAAAATTCTTTGTCTCTCGTACAAAATCAGTTAAAAATATGCTTATTATTTGTTCAAAATAAACTTAAAATCAAAGTGAACTATTCTATTTCAACTTCACGATCACGAGTTTTGTGCCCTTCAAATTTGTTGGCCTTCCTTCCGAAATTTATACTAAAAAAAAGTGAACTACTTGAATTTTACAAAATCCACCGCAAGGATTTAAAATAAAATATCAATTTGGTCTTTATAATTTAAGACTTTATTTCATTTTAGTTTATATATGTTTTATTTATTATATTTTCAATAAAAGAAATTGGTTCCCATGAAAATTTTCTTATCAACTTTTTCTGAAAAAAAAAAAAAACTCTACATAAACTTTACTTTTATTTATATATATATATATATATACCATATAAAATTAGTATTATTATTAAATCAATTTCAATTAGAATTAACTTTAAATTTATCATTAACATCAATTTTAAGTACATTAAAAATACACAAACTAAATATAAAAGTATATGATCACCCAAATGAGAACCCAAACATATAATCAACCGCTAATTATTATATGATACATAATATAACTGGACTGTTATTCCTTTTTGCAACCAAACTTTATTTTAAATGGTAGTAAATCGTATGTACCATAATTGGAGCCGAACATGCAGATATTTTTATAAAATTCCATTGCCCCACTTTCCCCATTCTACACCTCCAAAATAAATATTCCACCAAACTGTTCACCCTTCTTTTTTCTTAAAAAAAAAAGGAAAAAAAATCCCCAATTTCCACCAGCCACATGTTTTTGTTCCTTTTTTAATTATATTTTGAAAAGTATATATACATATATATATTAAAGAAAATGGACTCTTAACTTTGGAGATATAGTTTCACTTTGGTGTGTATTCAAAAGTAAAAACTTTTATCAATGTTCACTTTTACTCTTCATATATTTTTTAAATTTATAAGACTACATAATTTTTTTAAAATTAAATTTTTGTGAAAATTAAAATAATCATTTCATTTATATATCAAAATTTTAAATTAATTTAATTAACATTACTTTATAAATTGTTAAGCATCTCTAAGCCATGGCGCGATCATTAAAGACTTAAATTTTAAAGGTGTAATATTTCTAAGATTTCATATTGACATTAATTTGTAGTTGGACATTATTGAAAAAATAAAAGTGTTCAATTTAAAAATGATCAAATTGAAATTAAAACTAAAAAAAGTACTAAAACATGGGCTTTGGTTTGGTAACACATCCCAAGTTTAAAACTCACTTGTTACATTAATTTGTTGACACTTTTCGTATTTCTATTCTCTTAATGTCTCTCTATGTCTGACCTAAGGCTGAATATAGTATTGGAGCTAAGTTTTGACTTCACAATTTTAAAAATAGAATAAAAAATAAAAAAAAAGTTATAAGTCGCTTATTGAATCCATGTATTTACAAGGTTCGTAGAAATAGAACGAAGCTCCGAGAGCAGCCAGTCCACAAATCGAGCGTCGGCCATTGAAGGGATCTTCCAAGCTTTTTTTTCCTTCCCATGGCGGCCTCTTCTCGAGCCTTCTTCCTATCTCGCGTCACAGAATTTTCAATCAAACCTCGCCTCCCTCCCCAACCGCCGCCACCACCGCCCTTGCCTTCTTTTTCCTATTCACATCTCGGCGTTCAACGGCGGCGTTTTCCCGCCACCACAGTGACCTGCCTTATCTCCGGTGTTGACGGCGGCGGAGTTTCCGATGACTTTGTTTCCACGAGGAAGTCTCGATTCGACCGCGGATTCTCCGTAATCGCCAATATGCTCAAGCGGATTGAACCGCTCGATACCTCCGATATCTCCAAGGGCGTTTCTGATGCGGCTAAGGATTCGATGAAGCAGACTATTTCTTCAATGCTCGGGTTACTTCCGTCTGATCAGTTCGCTGTCACCGTTAGGGTTTGTAAAAGCCCTCTCCATAACCTCCTCTCTTCGTCAATTATCACCGGGTAATGAATTAGATTGTTTCTTTTCTGTTTATGGAAGTTATTTTTATTTTTATTTTTTTGGTGAATTCTACTAGGTTTGAGTTTATATTTGTGATTTTCGAATTGTGATGAGTTAGATTGATTCTTCTGTGTTTATGGAAATCTTTTTTTGATGAATTCTACTAGGTTTGAGTTTCGAATTTGATTGGGATTTTGGAATTGAGATGAGTTTCTCTGAATAGGTACACTCTGTGGAACGCGGAGTATCGGCTGTCTTTGATGAGGAATTTCGATATCTCGCCAGATAATTCGACAGGATTGGGCAGGTCGAAAGCACTCGAAGTTTTGGACGATGAGGAAACTCTGGTTGGCGTTCATTCCAATATGGAAGATTTGGATACAACGAGACCTCATCTCTTAACGGATTTACCCCCTGAAGCATTGAAGTATATTCAGCAGTTGCAGTCGGAATTATCGAATCTTAAGGATGTAAGTATTTGCTTCTTTGTTAACAATGTTCACTCTTGCTGATTGACAACACCTTTGTTTTATCCTTCGCGAATGACTTGACAAACTGAATTGCTCAAAATCATTTCTGTTTTTTCTTTTAGAAGATATTTAATTCTGGTAAGAAAATTCAGTATCCTATATTGGGCAGAGCCTTTCATTTGTTTCATGATTTTAGTTCTAAAAATAATAAATGATGGGTTTCGTTACTTTTTATGATGCAAAGTCAGTTTGGATAAAACTCCTCATGGTTTGATGCTATTACTTATTAGTTTGATTTGGTGTGTCATAATTCATACTTTGTGACGAGGAGTTAACATGTTATGTTTTTTTGTGTCAGTAAGAATTCCATTGATGTTATGAAATTATAACCACTCATTGTTGGATGAAAGAGTGGAGAACATTTTTATTTTTTACAAGTTAACACCAATGGAACTGTAGTGTAAAAGAACTATGAAATGAAAGCTCGTATCTTGGACGATTCCTAGTTGATTCCCTCTCTTGTCAAACACTAGCAGAAACCTCTTATAAGGTTCATCTAGGAGTTACAGTTTTTTTTTTTTTTTTTTTTTGAGATTACATTTGGGGTGGGAAAATTTGAATCCAAGACCTTTTGGTCATTGGGCTACACCCAATGCCACTGAGCAACTGTTTTTGTTGGCGGAGTTAGAGTTACTATGTTATCATTATATAACTGCATTTGAATATTTGTCTTTTGCTAAGGATGGTCATTTGCTGTAACTTGTATGGAATCAAAGATTAAACGTTAATATTATTCCTATTTATTATATTATTGAGGGTTTGAGCAACTGAAGTATTACGCATTTCTCTTCCCTTTTAGCTATTTACCTAGTCTTACAACATTTTGGAAGCATTTGCAGTTAGATTCTATAATTTAGTTTAGTTTCAGTTATTAGCTTGTATTTCATAGAGTTCATTATCACCATCATCTTGGGTTTACCAGGCTTGCTGCTAGAGGTCTTAAATTTGGTAGAAAAATTTGTATTATGTTAGAGGATGTGATTCATCATAGATATAGACTCAAATTTAGCAAAAGAAAACCGCCAGATTGACTATCAAGTGTAGGTACAAGTACAATTACATGCTTAGATTTTAGCTTTGTGGTCATTCATAACCTGCTATCAGCTCATGTTCTTCGATTTACATTCAAAGGGTTAAGGTGAATAAACTAGTGCTTGATTGCCTATTTTCATTCAGTAAATTTCATTTATCTGCCTTTGGTATATTTCATTCAGTCAAAGGGTTATCGGTTGATATCTTTGATTAAACGCTCTAATGTTTTTTTGGATTACTCCTATTCTACCCTCCTTGCTAATTAGAGGGGTCTTTTGTAATGCCTTTATGGCCTCTAATTTCACCAATCAACGAAACCGACGGGCTTCCTTTCTTTTGGGATGGGTTAAATGCTTTTTTTCTGGCGTGTTAAATGGATATGCCCTGCATCTTTTACATGAGGGAAAGAAAAGCTTCATGATTATCTGCTTTACCTTCCCTTTTTTTTTTTGGTTCTGAACTTGTCAGGAACTAAGTGCTCGGAAGGAAGAAAATATGCAGATGGAACAAGGAAGAGGAAATAGGAACAATTTATTAGAGTATCTGCGATCTTTGGATTCTAATATGGTACTTGATTTTTATTCTTCTGTAAGACTATAACTATACTGTTGTGCGTATATGTGTTTATTTTCCATCTCGCAACTATGACCGTGTGGTCAGTGCGCAGGCTATCTAAAATTTTCATTCTAGGGACTCCCATTCTTACCCAACCCCCATGTTTATTATTTAGGTGACTGAACTCTGTAAACCATCTACATCAGAGGTGGAGGAAATCATTCACGAGCTTGTTGGAAATATATTGCAAAGGTTCTTCAAAGATGATGCTAGCTCTGCTTTCGTTGTGGATTCGAGCGTGGCGGATTTAGAGAATCTTGCTAATGCTGGCGATGAGTTCTCTGATACCGTAGGCACTTCTCGGGATTACCTAGCAAAGCTCTTATTCTGGTTAGTTCTCAATCTTTAACCTCTATGCTATCAGTTTTAGTTTATAATCCTTTTAGCTTTGGAATTTTTGCCAAGAACTTTGAATCTCATTTGCAACAAAAAGTTTTTATTTAGAATTGTTTTTAGGTTCTAAGAATCTAGAAATGAGGAATGTCCAAGGATCTAAGTTGGGATTTACTGCTGCTGCAGGTGTATGTTATTGGGGCATCACTTGAGAAGCTTGGAGAATAGACTGCAGCTAAGCTGTGTTGTTGGATTGTTATAAGAGAAGGAGAAGTGTACATTCTTTCTGTACTTTCCCTCCGATATATATATATATATATATATATATATATATATATATATTATGTTCATTACGTTTATATAATTGTTTTTCAATAAAAGGATTAACAACCCAATTTAGTCTCTTATATTTATGATTAGTAAAAACACATGTCGACTAAAGATGCCAATTAAACTTATTATACTTGCCCCTCCCCTCGGGCGCTGCTCTGCTCACCGGGTGGGCTTAGACGTTGATCTTCATACCTACTTCATCGGTGTGATATTCGTATCCGCTATAGTTGGTGCGGTCTGAATAAACCAAAGTATCAACGCTTGGTGTGCCATCAGAAAGGGATGGTTCGAAGTCCTGGTCTATACCCGCATCTAATCATGTAAAGGAAATAGTGTTCGAAGTCCTGGTCTATAACCGTATCAAATCACGTAAAGGAAATAGCATCGGAGGCAACTCTTTCATCGGAGGGAAAGTAGGCAAACTTTTAGATTCATCAACAACACGAATAACTCCTTTGGTGCATGGAGATGCATTTTTTCTGCTATTGATTCGGACTCTTTTCCTGCAACTATAGATGCCTAAGGACAAGATCCACTACTTTTAGTGCCATACTTAGACTACAAATCTTTAATTAGCAATTGATAATCCAAGAGGAATTCCTCAATAGTATTTACTTTGATTCAATTCATAGCTCTACTAGTAAACTATCTTAGTAGGGCAACCTTTGTTCACTCGACCCAATTGCAACAGCGCAAAGCTCTCTACTAATTGAGCTATATTCCCCAAGCCAAGTAAGACAGAAAAAGGTCCCTTGTTTGTGTACTACCACCAGATCGATGGTTAGTTTTCCTAGTGCTTCAAATCTGAGGTCCTCAGACTTGTGACTCTCTGGTTGGTGCAAATCTGAGGACCTTCCAAAAGCCGGTTCGGTTCATTCTGAACCTTACTTCCCTAACTTTTCGATCAATTTGGTCTAGGTCGAACTAGGCTAGTCCACCAAAAGCCGATTCGGTTCATTTAGACTGGTTTAAGGTGTTTTTTTTGCCTCCCCTTTTTTAGGGCCAAGTTTTTTGACGGTATTGAACTGTTGTAGTTAAAGCACCAGATGCTCCTGGACTTCAATGATGGCCGGAGGCAGAATGTCTGTTAGTAAAGGGACACTCATTTTCATTCTTAAAATGGAAAGAAGTTAATTACATCTTGTGAAATTTACTTTCCCTACTACCTGTTACGTTGCATTAACGTGGGAGATTTATTGAATCATCATCATTGACTATTTTGACTTATGCACGTTAAATGACGTTTTACAAATTAGAGATGTACAAAAGAACCAACAATCCGAGGAACTCATTAATATAATACTATTTATTATTAATATCTACAACTATGGTTAGCTAAATTTTTTTCAAAGTGATCATATTTGTAATTATTCTTTGAATTTGATTAATCTTGTAAGTTTTCCTTCAATTATCTATTTAGTCCATATGTTTAAGATGTAGTTTTCATTTGGTCTCCACTATTTTGAAATTGAACACTTTTATTCCTGACATTTTAATAATGTTCGCTTTTAGTTCTTATATGTTCTTTTAAGTCTAAGGACGTAAAAAAAACTTTTTTTACAAAATTTGAAGTAGATTAAAGTCCAACAGAGTTTTTTAGTTAAAAATAGTTGAGAATGAGGGAACCCATTCAATTTTCAATGAGCAAACAAATGAACTATTACAAAACGAGCTATTGTAACCATTCGAAATAATCACTAATTCTAATCACTCAAAATAACCACTCTTTTCTAATTACTCAAAATAATTTCTCATTTTTAAACCACTCAACATATAACTCCTCCTACAAAATTCCCACCAAACGAGTTTTTTCTTACCACTCCACCAAAATCCTCATCCAAACAAGCAAGCATGTAACTCCACGAAAAAATTACATCCAAACAAGCTATTGCTTAAATCCCAATTTTTAATTATTCAAAATAACTCTTCATTCTAATTATTCCTCCCATCCTTATTCAATCAGCCCCTAAGGCTCTTGTTAGCAATTCAAGGGAGGCACACTTTTATGCCATTGAGGCTCTTGTTAGCAATTTAAGAGAGTTTCCAATTTCTCCTAATTTTATTTTAAAAGAATTAAAAATAATAAAAAAAACCTACCATAAAAATGTCCATCATCTTAACATCTACAAAAAAAGGACTAGATGGAAAAAATAAACAATATGAAATATGACTAAACCTGTATCTAGCATGCTAATAAAATATTAGAGCAAGCTCACAAGAACAATAGCTCAACAATATTAGTGTAACCCATAAATTAGAAGGTCATGAATTTGAATTTTCAAACCTAATTCTTGATGAACTCAATAAAATTAATATTGAATATATATATATATATATAGCAGTAACTTCTCTATAAAAAGAAAATATGGAGT
This sequence comes from Sechiopsis laciniata, assembly GCA_037833695.1. Taxonomy (NCBI): domain Eukaryota; kingdom Viridiplantae; phylum Streptophyta; class Magnoliopsida; order Cucurbitales; family Cucurbitaceae; genus Sechiopsis; species Sechiopsis laciniata. The sequence goes on from JBBMKA010058944.1 coordinate 16,023, forward strand.
GGCAAATGTTTTACGGTTGTTTTTAGTACAATGTTTGATGGTTTTGAAATTCATTCATTTAATGTTATAAAACTTGATGATATTTTATTAAAACACGAAAAGAGTTGGCGGTGTGTTATTTTGGTGGATTTTCTTATACCTCCAATTTGTATTAAAAAAACTGTACATGACATTATACTTAATTAAATGGATAGTGTTACATTAAAAAAATAAATATAAATAAATGAATTTTTAAAATTAAAACTTTAAAATCATCCTGATTTTTTTTTGGGATAAAAAATCATCCTGACTTAAATTAGAGGAAATGGATTATTATTATTTTTTGTTTTGTTTTGTTTTGTTTTTTTTTATAATCATCTTAGCTTAATTTTCAAATTTTCAATTTAAAATCCAAACCTAATGTCCTGTGATTTTATGAACAACAAATTAAACATTAATGAGCAACCAAGTAAATTGTATTAGGGACTAATTGATAAGTAGTAAACCACACGGATTAATATAAATATATATGTATATATACACACACACACATATATATAATTACAGACCAACCATAACTTCAGGGACAAAGCCCCTACCACAGAACAAAACCACCAAATCAAAAGAACAACAGCACTTGAACAAGAGTTAGGAAATGAGTATCCAATACGAACCATGATCCTTATAAACCTGGGCTTTAAACAACCCTTTAGAAAAGGATCTACTGATCTTTGCCGACACAATCAAGATCGACTTTTGAGTCGTTTTGGGGAGTAAACCAATAATCATGTCTACGGCCGAGGAATAGGACTACCCCAAAACAAGAACGGACAATACCAGCCCCGTGTATGAACTGCTAAAGCCGAAAAACTTACATTTAGCTAAAATACACCAAATATATATTTTAAGGAAACAAACCAATTTATACCGGTATTTCAAAAAGAAAAACCAATTTATACTCAACTTTAGGTATAATTTTGTTTTTGATATTTTTAAATGTTCGAGTTAGCTTACGCACATATCGACTATTCTTACGGGACATACAACTTGACCCTATAATATTTGAATATGAAGGAAACTCGTAAAATAGATTTTAAATCTAGACATTATAAGTTTTGGTTTATTTCATGTAACAATTAGACCGAATCTAGTCTCTTATCTTTGTTGGAATAGAAACTAGTAATTATTTATAATTATATATATGATGAATAAACTATCAATCTGTTGTCGCTTACATCCAGGAGACCCGGGTTCAATTCCCGGCAACAAAAATTCTTTTACTTCAGAAATATTAGTAAAGATTTCAAACCCTAAATAAAAGTAAAGAGCTAGATCAGTAGAAATCTGGAACAGAAATACCAAAAAGTAGAGACTTTCTGAAAATTGGCTTTAAATTTTGTTGAACTTTACTAATAGGTAAGGATTTAGTGTGCTTTCACAAAAAAAAAAATCTTTTAATAGGCAAGGATTTGATTCAATAAATTAGTATGAATAGAAACTAGTAATTATTTATAATTATATATATGATAAACATATCATCAATCCGTTGTCGTCCAGCGGTTAGGATATTTGGCTTTCACCCAGAAGACCTGGGTTCAATTCTTGGCAACGGAAACTTTTATTTCAAACACTAACCTGCATGTCTTCATCTGCTTCCTTAACAAATTCAAGGACTGCAGTCAGTAGAAAAGGCCTCCAGAAAATTGGCCTAGAATTTTGTTGAACTTTACTAATTGGTTAGGATTTAGTATGCTAAGCCCCTGCCTTGACAAAAAAAAAAAAAAAAAAAAAAAAAAAAAAAAAAAAAACCCGCTCCCCCCCC
>JBBMKA010058955.1:0-17823 GCA_037833695.1 Sechiopsis laciniata
ACACATGTAATAAATACATTCACTCGAATAGAATAAATAGGATGCAATTTATAGAAAGTAATTCGATAATGCATCAATTATGTTAATTGTTTGTTGACACTCTCCTTATTACAAAACATATAGTTTAAAGTAATTAAAGTGGAGAATACAATTTATGAGGTCCTAAATTTAATGTAGAATTAAATGACTCAAGATTATGTCCATAATTTTCTTCTTTCTCATTCACAAGTCCTAAACAAATGGGATAACAACCTATCACTTAAATCGTACCCGATCCACCAACCTTAGCCCAATAATGCAAATTTGAAATTTTAATTTTTTATAAATAAATAGGATTATTTGTTGCTTTTTAATCAGATATTTTATCTAAAATTATCTAATAAACTATTAAACCAAACTAAAATTATATTATAACTTCTAAATTAGTTTTTAAAACTTTGGGATATTCCAAAAATAATTATTAGACTAATTTTAAATTTCAATATATTGATAAAGTGATTGTTTTCGTCTTAACATGAATTAAATTATATATATATAAAAAACAAGTATAAAAGTAAGATAATTTGTTGTAGATAGCAAATTCTAGCAATACTATTTTAATTATAACAACTTTTAAAAAATATTTCATACATAATAAACTATTTCAATTTTCATTGTTTTCAATTAATTTTACTTGATTGTTTTCAATCAGTTTAACTTGACTCATGAATTCATTAATTTCACTTGATTGAAAGTCATCAGTTTCAGTAAATTGAACCCATCAGTTTTGTAGTAATCAATTTAACTTGATTGCATAAGTTTTTGCAATATTTGATTTTTTCTACAATTTTGACATCCATGAGAAGTTTTTCTTCCTTTTTTTGTTGTACATGAAAAATCGCCTAAAATTAAACTTAATCGGTGCACAAAGATTGAAATGTATGAAGTAAAAGTGGATTTTGAAACATAATAAACAAATAAAAGCTACATCTCAAACCTATAGATTAAAATTTTATTTTTGTAAATAGTTTTTTGGGTTCGATGTTGGGATTAAAGTTGTGTTCTTTGAGTTTGCCTAATTGGGAAGTTGTTTTGTTTCTTGTTTTTGCAGACTATTCTTTGGTTGGTCTAGGATTTCAAGCTGAGTTGAAGTTCAATGCACTTCAATGTAAAACTTGTTGTGGTTTTGTTTTAAGCTTGGAGATTAGCATTGTCGTTCTAAGGAAAGATAAAAGCTAGTTGTCTTGAATAGGTTGTAGAGATAGTGAGGTTTTGGACTCGTTTTTTATCGTGATCCATGTTTGTTTAGTTTGTTGGTTTTCTGATCGGGTTGTAATCCTTTTGTATGGTTTTGCCTATTTACTTTTGTAACGGCCTGGGTTTTCATCACGGTTCTCCAGGTATGTTTTTCAGTTATTTCGGTGATTTCGTTGGGCCGTTATTGCTTTTGGGGCTTGAGGGGCATTTTGGTCATTTAGTCTTTAGGGCTGGTTGCTAATTTATTGAGCTTCGAGGTTGTTTCTGCCGTTTAAGGAGTTTTGGGCTATTTTTGCAATTGCAGGTTAAGGAAGGCTAGTTTTGCAGGTTGGGGAAAAAGGATTATTTTAACTAAAAGAGAAAAGAAAAGAAAGAGAGTTTTGTTGTCGTTTAGTCGTTCTCTTCTTGTTGATAAAAAAACAAAGAGCCAAGGGAATTCATCGCATCTCCAACGCCCTCTTCTTCCTTTCTCCATCACTGATCACCGAGCAGCCACGCCCGTAGCCACTCGCGATCGCAGCCCACGCCTCGTCGATCACCTCATGCACAGCAGCATCGCCGGTCAGCCCGTCGATAGCCACACGCACTCCCTCGCAGATTGCAATAGCAATTTGCTTCGCCTCGCCTCCTGCACCGAGCTTCACAGCCCCGCCTCCGCGTCGTCTGCGCATCAGCGGTCCTTACACAGCTGCACAACACAGCGATCCCACACACGCTCGCAGCTTGCCCTTGTCGCATCCCCGTGCCCGTACCTTCGCCTTCCCCTACGCAGAGGCGCTATCTAGGCGCAGATCTGCACACAGCCGTCCCGAGCCTCACAGCGGCACAGTCTCGCAATCGTAACCCCGTGGTTGATCGTCGCTTACAACACCGCAGCGCAGCAGTGCATCGCTGTCTCATGCCCTAGCCACTTACCTCGCCCATGCCACTCGGACCCGACGCGTCGTCGCTTGCTACAGTATCTTCCGCACCACCTGCTTTAGGTAAAACGCTTGTTCCTTATGCTCCGGTTGAAATTTGTTGGCTGTTTGGATATTAATTGTGTTGTCTTGTGTGGCTAGGTTGTGTTAGCTCGTTGTGTTGGTTCTGCAGCTCAATGAGCAATTTATTGTTGTTCTGTAATTACTTCAGGTAAGGGTTCCTTGCCGTGGGTTATGTGGACCCCGTGTGAATGTCACTGATTGTATGCTCGCTTGCTTGCTTTACTGTTTTACGAACATGTGTAGTGGATAGGTTCTTGAGCTGTTTGGCTATGTTGATTACATATATGTTTCTATTGTGTTGGAACCTTATGAATAATGTGTTAGGGCATAACATGTAGAATGAAAGTAAAATGAGATTGTAGTATCCTGTTAGGGTATCTTATATGCATATTCGGTGACTGTTGGTTTGCTGTTTAGAATTAGTCATTTCCATTCTTAGTTAGAGTTGCCAGGTTGTCATCATTTAGAGGCTGAGAGTGGACACGACGTATGATGTCCCCACAGGTCGGGACCAGTGAGGATTGACTTCCCACCCCTAGCAGTCGGGTGTAGAGTTGCTACCACTCCAACATAAGCCTAGTTTGTGGCCTGCTAAAGCGGGGTCATTTCTTTGGTGTAAGCCTACCTTGGGACGACTTTTAGCTTCAGGCGTTGGTGTGAACAGGCTACCATAGTTCGGTGCCGAGGACCTCCCACCAGCTGTGAATCAGTGGACACCTTTTCGAGTCTTGTTAGGCATGCATACCTGGACCGACGTAGTTTGTGTAGGCCTACATATGCCCTGGTTTGCAGTAACATGCAGTGTGCGCGCACACGCATTAGATGCTGAGAGGACGGCTCTCTCGGGTTAGTGTTTTCAGTACACCACCCTTGTCCTGTTTAGACCCAGATGCTTAAGTACTCTCCTAAGTGCCCTGGATCAGTTAGAGAGCTGATCACTTAGCCGAGAGTTAGAGACACTCGAAGTTTGGGAGTCATGTTGATGACTCATGCTATGTTCTTGTTGGTAATCTGTATTGCATGTATGCTAGGATGCTAGATGATGTAGCTTTTACGTACTATACCCCGGGTGGGGATTCTTACTGAGTGCCATTGTGCTCATCCTTTTTTATGGTTTGTTCTACTAGGTAACTTGGGACAGCATCGGGACGGCTAGAGGAGGAGCTGAATGATCATGGGCGTCCGCTATTTTGTTTATTAATTATTTTGTTGTCATGATTCAGCATGCAGGATAGACCTTTACTCTTATTAGATTTCATGTTTTAAATTGTTTTTAATAATCTCTATCTAGAAACTCAACTGTGTTTAACTTTTTATGGATTGACTTGTAAACTGTTTCTAGTTTGAACAAAGCAGACTTTTGTTTTTAGGTTTATATTTTAAGCTATGGATGTTTAATGTATTTGAATCATGTATGTTGAGTAAGAACCGGGTTTAAGACTGTTTAGAAGTCGAGTTCTTACAGCTTTGTTGGGGGTGGTTGTCTAGTTTTCTTTGTGTTGTTAAACCTTTGTACTTCTCGAGGAGTTGAATCCTTACCTCTTAAGTTCATTTGAGAATTAGTAACTTTCGTGGATAAAAGTTTCAAAAGAAGGGAGTATTATAACGATCCAAGATTGATTATGCCTTTTGTGTAATTTCTATTTCATAGTTTTGATTGTATCGAAATTTCAAGCATTTTGATGAAAATTGGTATTTTGTATTTTTTGGGTCTCGAGGGTAAATTTGTAAATAATTAATAGTTAAAAAGCTAAATTATAAATAATTAATTATGTAGGGGTCAAAGTGTAAATAAAAGAAAGTTTTTAGCATATATATTTGTTGTATTGTTGACCTAGCCACCAAACACCTCATGTAGGTTATTTTTACACTCCACGAACCCATTTGAGAGATTATTATGCCCTAGAATGCCACCCACCGTCCTATTGTGTCGCCCATACTGTGCCCCAATCTTGTCGAGGATCGCCACACATGCCTGCTCTTTATTAATAATTAATAACTCTTTATTAATTACAATTGAATACAATATGTGCTCTTTAATTACAAATTGCTAGGCCTTTAGGGCACAACTCCTAACAATTAGAGGATTTGAAAACCATTCAAAAATTCAAGACGAAACATGACCTAGATGCTGAAGCTACACATGGCTGGACACCTCATAAGGCTCAACAAATGAAGCTTAAGTAAAAGGAAAACTAGAAGAACTCAATACAAGACTCAATAATTTTAGAAATATTGGAAAAGTATGTAGAGGTAGAATCAACTTAAGGATTTGAATTGAAATGAGGGTCATTGAGGTTCTTGAGAAGCTCAAGTTGAAACAAACAATCTTTAAGTGCTCCTGGCAGAATCACTTTCTTGGTTTATTTGTTCTTTACAAAGCAAAAAATAAAGGTTAGTATGTTTTTGTACTTAATTTATTACTTTAAACTAACATATAAAATTGTCATACAATATTAGTCTTCTGTATTGTCATTTATAAAATTATTTTCTCGTTCTTCTTCGTCTTCTTCTTCAATTTCTTCTTCTTCTTCATTTTCTCATTTTTCTTTGTCTTCTTCTTCATTTTCTTCTTCATCTTCATTTTCTCGTTCTTCTTCGTCTTCGCCTTCATCATTTATAAAATCATTGGTAGAAAGAGAAGATGGTCGTACATTTGATGGTGCATCAACGACACTTGGATCTACATCCATCCTTACAAAAGATTGAATTTCGATTGATTTTTCTACTCTAACTCCATTATCACGAGTTAATAGATCGAAACGATCATTTTCTGTCTCTTCTAGTTCACGAACATCCCAACTATTTTTATTTTGAACCAATTTCACAACCTTCCAATTCCTTCCAAACTTAGGGTCATCTATATAAAATATTTGTTGCGCTTGAGTTGCAAAAATGTATAGTTCATCTTTGTACCAATATTGAGATGTATTCACTGATCGTAGTCCCAAGTGAAAATGAGACCTACCTTTTTTATTATCTGTATTGAACCAACTACAACTATATATCATTACTCGTCTACGATTTACGAAATTCAATGGGTCCCAACGAAATCTTTGTACCAATACTTCATTCAATACCCCATAATAATTCAACAGGTCTGTTTGAGTGCCGACCTCACCTAGCACCATGATTCCATTATTTTGAGTAGTTCTATGATCATTACGAGCTGTAGTAAGATATCGAACTTTATTCACAACACATCCACTACAGGATCGAGCCATTGATGTAGGTCTCATCGCTATTACATACAAATCATCAAAATACTTATCTCCAATCTTACGCATTGCAAAAACCTTTTGTTTAAACCAATCAGGAAATAAGAGTTGATATTTCTTATATAAATTTTCTCAACTTCGTGCTACTGGTCGAATGGTCTTTAAATGATCCCTACGGTATTCTCTTAGCTTGTCACAGTTGTTTAAAGCATACCAATGCAATAATCGTCTTTCTGTGGTACTCAATATTTTTGGGGTTCGAGATCGAATTGGTCTTGCATTCTGTCGAAATGATTCAAAATTACCATAAACCTCATTTGGTTGATCATCATTTCGTTCATCTCTATTGAATTTTGTTTCTATACCACTCAGATACAACGAACAATAAGTCAATGATTCATTCATCACATATTCTTTAGCTATTGAACCTTCAGGACGCGCTTTATTCTTACAATAATCCTTCAACGTTTTCAAAATTCTCTCAAACGGATACATCCAACTATAAGTAACAGGACTGACAACCCAAGTTTCATAAGGCAAGTGAATAGCAAGATGGATCATAACATCAAAAGTAGGTGGAAAAATCTTTCCTACTTACAAAGAATGACAATAATGTCTGCTTGCAAACGATCTAAGTCACTGGTTCTTATAGTTTTTGCACATAGGTCTTGAAAGAATCTACAAAGCTCAACTACAGTAGTAGATATATCTTTGGGTAAAAAGCCACGAACACCAATAGGAAGAAGTCGGTGAAGCAAAACATGGTAGTCATGTGTTTTCAAACCAAAAATTTTTCCCTCATTCACATTGACACATCTTGATATGTTTGACAAAAATCCATCAGGAAATTTCACTGATTTTAAGAACTTACAGAATTTAATCCTTTCATCTTTAGTCAATTTGTATGCAGCATGGGGCTTGACGTGCCGACCACCAATTTCTTGTAAATGAAGATCTGTTCGTATGCCTAAGTTTTTAAGGTCGTAGCTTGTTCGTATCTTTGGTCTTACCTTCTATGTTCAACAATGTTCCAATCAAGTTCTCACAAACATTTTTTTTCAATATGCATGACATCCAACTTATGTCTCAACAAAAGTTTTGACCAATAAGGGAGTTGGAAAAAAAAATATTTTTTTTTCCCCAATTGAGGTCTGTTCGTTTCCTTTTCTTTTTATCTTGCTTTTTTGGGTGTTTACTAAACACGGAAAAATTCAACATATTCAATTCGTGCAAGATATTATCGCCAACCAATACTTTAGAGGGTGGTCGCAGTTCTGATTTACCATCAAATAGTTTGCTTTGACACCAGCTGTGATTATGTGGGAGGTGTCTGCGATGTCCCATGTACGCACGTTTATTTATTATACCTATCGATGATGTATCATCCATACAAACAGGACAAGCTTTATACCCTTTCGTACACTAACCTGATAAATCACCATATGCAGGAAAGTCATTAATTGTCCACAAGAAACTAGCATACATTTAAAAATGTCTACCACTAAATGAGTCGTATGTACGCACACCATTGTGCCATAATTCTTTTAACTCATCAATCAATAGTTGCAAGTAAACATCAATTTCTTTTCTAGAAGACTTCGGATCGAGAATCAACAATGACATAATAAAGTTCGTTTCTTTCATACATTTCCAAGGTGGTAAGTTATAAGGAACTAACGTGACTGGCCACATACTATACGAATTACTCATATTTTCAAATGGGATAAATACATCCGAAGAAAGTCCCAAACGGACATTTCTTGAATTCGAAGCAAATTCGAGATATTCTTAATCAAAATGCTTCCATCCGTCCCCATCTGCAGGATGTCGTAATACACCTTCTTCCACAACACGCTTTTTTTTATGCCATTTCATTTCAGAAGCATAACGTTTTAACGCAAATAACCTCTTCAATCTCGATATCAATGGAAAATGACGCAAAACATTATGAGGTATCTTCTTCCCTATACCGTAATTAGTTTTATACCGAGACTTACCACATGTTGGGCAATGAATACAATCTTTATATTCATTCCTATACAATATGCAGTCATATTTGCAAGCATGAATAACATTATAACTCAACCCTAGTTCGCGTAACTTTCGTTTGGCCTCGTAGTAAGAATTGAGAATGCTTGCATCACTTGGAAATGCTTCTTTCAATAATTGTAGAAGCATATTGAACGATTTATTACTCCAACCATTGTAAACTTTCAAGTGCATCAATCTAATTAAAAAATTCAACGAACAGAATTATGTACACCTATAATATAACTGATTACATGCTTCATTCATCAAGTTTTCAAATGAACTTGGGCGATCATCTTCATTTGTCGTTGGTGGAATCACATTTTTAAACAAATCCTCTCCTTCTTCATCATCGTCGACACTTGGGACAATCATCTCATTAATTAGTTCTAATATTTCATTGGCCACATTTGATTACTTGACTGATCAGGATGTGTTGTTCTATTCAATTGTTTCAGCATAAGGATATATTGACGCTCATATCTAGGCACAGTAAATGGTTCTCCATGAAAATCCATATGGAGTATGAGGGGAAAAACCCATATTTGAATAGATGACGTTCCAATTCATTTATCTGATGCCAATGTCAATTCATACAGTGTTTACATTGACATCTTACTTTCCCATCATTGTTTACATACGACTTTGCTATTTCCAAAAACTCTTTAACGCCTTCAGCATATTCATTAGACAACCTATCTCTGTTATTTATCTAGTCTTTATTCATATTTCTACTTGATTTGTCCACTTTCAAAGTACAAAAACGTCATCATATTAAGATAACAAACACAACCAATGAACCAATTGTTTATTCAATGAGTGAATTTTATTCTCTTGGACAACGTAATACAGTTATATACTCTAAAAACTTAGATATAACACAACTCAAAGTTTATTTAGTTATGTATTCCAAAATTTTATTCTCTAAGAAACCTAAAAATTTAACTTTGATTTTATTCACAACATGCATGAAAAGTTTATTTCATTCTTGAGTTATGTACTCTAAAACTTATCAAATATAATTTCAAATACTAAACACTTTTAGTTTTACAAACATAAAAAATAAAAAATAAAAAATTATAATAAAACTTACATCTAACCTAATCTAATCTAATTTCCAACTGAAGATTTAATAGAACTCTTCAATCCAAAAATATGAAAAAATAAATAAACAATTAAATCCAGAAATTAGAACATTACAAGAAATAAATTATTGTAAGAATAAAAACAGATTTACTTTCAACAAAATATCTATTAAAATTATTTTATAAATACATAAGCAAAAAAAAAAAAAAACCTTGGGGTTTAGGTGGCGGCTGGAGATGGCAGTGGTGGCTGAAAGAGGCAGTGGCGGCTGGAGGAGGTAGTGGCCGACAGAATACGGGGTGGGGGATGGGCAGAGGTGCCGATGGCCATAACGGCCGTTGGCAAATCGAAGCATTACCGTTGAGTAATTTTTAACGTCGGCAATTCCAGTTTTTATCGACGACAAATGTTTTGTCGGCTTTTCCTTCGTCGACAATTCCCTTATTTCTTGTAGTGGTTAAACTAGACAAACACATTATTATGAATGGTGAGTCTAGCAATATTAATAATATTTCTCTTAATAAATGGCAAATGAAGTATATCATTCAATAATAATATATTAGCGAGGTTGTGACTCAAAAACAATTTAGCTTTTACCAACATTTATTTATATTAAGTTTGGAGCCATCTTCAATACCTTATAGTTGTAATCATTCTTTTTAGAAAAATTTCCAAGTCCAGCAGTGATGTTGTTAATGACTTCAGTATTCGGAAGCCATCTAGGATCATTGGCAGTCTTATGTTGCAACATAAGCAACTGAAGCATTATTAGCAGCAACTCCATTGTTGTTTCCTCCAGTGGTGTATGGACTGTTGAATTCTTCATCAGAACAAGACATCAATATTGAATAGAGTGTCCATATTTTCCACAAACGGGGCAAGTTAGGCATTTCCTATTGCCTCAACCACCTGACCTTTCTCCCCCACGTCCACGTCCACGACCATAACCTTTGCCTCTTGAGTTCGATTTCATCCTTCTCCATTTGTATTAAACTATCTACTATTGCTTGAGCTTTTATTTTTCTAGTTATCTCTAATCCTACCTCTGAGAGGTGATTGGATTTAGAGGTAGAGCGAGGAGAGGAGAGGAGAGGAGGAATTATCAACTCCATATTTGTTTTTAGTACATCACAGCCTCTCCCAACTTCTCTCAACTCCTCCCAATTCCTCATCAACTCGTTATCAAACATCACATCAAACAACTTATTTAATTATATTAAATTTTATCTAATTTTTAACTCTTTTTATTTTTATTTTTTCATTTTTAACATCACATCAAACTTATTATTTAATTATATCAAATATATATATATATATATATAATAAACATCACATCCACTTACATCAATCTCTCATCTCATCTCCCCTCATAACACCAATTCCCAAACAAGTATTCCATCTCTCCAAATCACTCCACTTCCTCTCCACTTCCTCTTCCCCTCCTCTCCTTTCTTCTACTCCCCTAAACTCCAAAATCCAATCACCCCCTAAAAATGCAAAAGAATAATCATAACCTAGTAATTACGGTTAGGTTAATCTCTTATCATTCCTCATTCCAAAGAGAATGAACAGTGAGCCAAAGATGGGTTGTCAATAAATCCTAGCTAGTTAAAACAACCGCCGTAAATATTAATGCATCTTCCTTATCATAAATTACCGTTAATACTTGTTCATCCTTAAACCTTGCCTATAATGTGTCTTAGTTAGAAATAAAATAAGTATGATACTACGAGGAGGCAATAGATTTTAAAAGCAAACATCTGTATTGTCAAGTCCACATGCTTGTGTTACAACCTATTCCTATGAATTCAAAGTGCAAGTTAAACTAAAATGAACTATAAAGAAAACTGATAAATGGGCTGCAGAAGAGCCTACACCGTTGTCACTTGCGATTCTTGAACTTTGACAGACACCTTGGTACCAGCATGCTAGGCTCCGCAGATAATAGATATGGTCAAGGGAGCAATCGACACCGCTCGATGAGCATTCATCAATGACGAAACCCTAACAAAACCAGCACACTTTGGTCATCGATCCTTCACATATTTATAGGTGTGTGTTGTTCCTTGTGGTCTAAGTATGATATTCAGAGAATTTTTAGAATTGTCGTATTTTTTTTAAAGGCAAATCGAAATATCTTTCTATATTCTTGCAATTCTGACCATAACGATGATTGCATCCTTATAACCTCTCAGTTAGTTGAGGCGTTCTGCTTCTAGTGCGAAGCGTTCCCAAATCCTGTACAAAAAGATAACACATTAGCGAGATTGAGTTCTTAATGTGTTTTCGCTTAATGCTTCTAATTCGCTTTGCTTTTAATCCTAGTTTTTACATTTAAGCACGTTATACTCTTCATACTAAACTTACATGCATCTCTAAATTTCTAACAGCAATTCTATCTAGAATGTTTGTATTTCTTACTGAAAATGAAAGAATGCGTTAGAAATAATACCTAAATAACTCTATTATTTAGAGTTATCAATGTACAGAGACGAGCAATGCGTGACTTATACACAATATACACTCCTAAGAAGACAAAGAATTTACATAGAGAGGATAATATGAGGATACACACTAATAACAAATTATTGTACGCAGGGCAAACTACGTCGTAGAGTAAAGGTGAGCAAAAGGACATGAAATATGATATTGAGTCCAACAGTTAGTGTTTGGAACAATGTCATATTAGGGCTTACATGTCTATCATCTAACACATAAAATTAGGGATTAGTAGCTATAGCTTATAGCAAGCATCTTTATGGTATGTTATTCTTAGCTCACATCTCATATAGTTTCTCAAAGAAGAGAAGTGCTTCAAAAGTCACCTGTCATCATAAATACACATGGTATCTGCTTGAGAGTTGATCTTTTTGTGCACAATAATTGTTGTATTCCTTAAAAAAGCAAAAAATATGATATTTAATATATATATCTTAATTTAGTTATAAAGATTAATTACAAATATATAAGGATATAGTATACTATAAAAAATTTATTATATAGTAACTCTAAATTTTTTTAAATCTATATATAAATAAAAAATAGTCTGTTAATATATGCCTAATTACTAGCATGTATAAAATTATTGTGAATTTTCTAGTCCTAATTGATTACCATAAATATCTCAGCAACAAATGACACTATTCCAAAAGAAATAAATAGAGGATCTTACAAAGTGTGGAACCAAACAACCCACTGCAATCTATCTACAAGAAGCTTCAACTATGTTCTCCACTGTTGAGATTGAAAACCCTCGTTTCAAGAACATGGTGTCAAAATTTTAGCTCGATCATACCACGAATTGACCTCGAAAACGCTTAAATACAAAACTTGGACAAAAGCACTTTTTCTATTCTTTTTTTTTTTTAATCTCTCTCTGTCGTTTTATAACTTTTGTTTCTAGGTGAAAACAACCAAATGACAATTGACATTTTTAAAACACAAAATCTAAAAGGCCAACTTACCCTTAATCATGTGGGCCTTTCACATATTGAGAACACCCATTAAATCTTCCCTTTTTTTTACTGTGTGGAGAAATGATCATTCTAGCAACGGAACAATAAAACTAAAGCCTCTCTCTTGATAGATACTTTGTCAACATACCTAATCCATTATGATTAGTATGTATCTTCTAAAGCTCAAACAAACTATCATTCAATGCATCTCTCATCCAGTGACACTTCACATCTATATGTCTAGTTCTAGAATGGAATGTAGAGTTTTTACTAAGATGAATAGAACTTTGGCTATCACAGACTATCACATATCTTTGTTGTTTGAACCCAAGCTCATGTAAACCTTTCACCTACGACATCTCTTTGCATATTTTTGTTGCTACTATATATTTTTATTATGTAGTAGAAAGTGCAACACACTTTTATAGTCTTGACTGCCAAGACACTGCACCATATGTAAACATTATCAATAACATAAAGTAGACCGTTGACTATTCCTATGTCTTAGCCTATAAGCTAAGTGACTTTCCCCTTCAAAGGTGAGCTTCAAACTGAAGGTACCTAGCAAATATCTCATGATGAAGTTCCTTCCAATGTTGCTTTCCTGGATTTGACATAAAAAAACTAACAACACCAATAACATCAGAAATATTAGGTCTAGTAGATACAATGACATACGTCAAACTCCCAACTGCTGAAGCATATGAGACTCTTCTCATATCTTCCTTTTCTTTATATGTAGAAGGTTGACTATATTTGCTACTCAATTTGAAATGACTAGAGAAAAGGGAACTGACCACTTAAATTTTATCTATAATGAATCTTTCAAGCATCTTTTCTAAGTATTGTTCATTGTATATTGATGAATCTTTCAAGCAGCTTCTCTAAGTATTGTTCATTGTATATATAACTTCTTAGATGCTCTCTCTTGTACTATTCAAATTCCACGAAATTTCTTTACTGGCCCTAAAACCTTAATGGCAAAGGATTTTCTCAATTACATTTTCAATATCTCAATTCTAGAAATATTCTTGCCAACAATCAAAATGTCATCAACATAAAGCAATAAAATAAAATTGCCATCATCAGAAAAATTTTGCACAAAAATGCAATGATTAGAAGTAGTCTTTTTGTAGCCTTGCTCCCCCACAACTAGCTTAACCTTATTATACCACTTTCTAGGTGCTTGTTTTAACTCATAAAGACTTTTCTTTAACTTGAACATAAAATTCTCTTTGCCTTGCCCAAAACCATGGATGTTCCAAATAATTTTGTTTATTAGGTCCCCATAAAGAAATGCAGTTTTAACATCTATCTGGTCAACTTCTAATTCAATACTAGATATCAAACCTATAACTACCCGAATTGAAGAGATTTTAACAACTAGAGTAAAAATTTCATCAAAATCAATATCCTTCTTTTGACTGAACCCTTTGACAAGTGGTCTTACTCTATAACGTGGTCTTGAGGTATTTTCTTCTTGTTTCACTCGATAAATCCACTTATTTTTCAGTGCAGTTTTCCCTTTAGATAATTTAACAAGCTTAAAAGTGTGATTCTGATGTAAGGATTTCAACTCATCTTTCATTACATCAATCCACCCTCTTTGGTCCTCATTTTTATAGTCTTTTCATAACTCTCAGGTTCTCCCCCGTCAGTTCAACACATATTCATTAGTAGAATATCTTGTTGATGGACGTTTATTTCTGAAAAATCTTCTGAGTGGAACATCTATAAGAGCTTTAGTTTCTGACAACAATTTCTAAATATCATCATCAAAACCTCAACCAATTCAGGACGTTATATCTCATCTATATTTTCAAACCGATCATTCTAAATTTCATTCTGAACTTATGTAAAAGGTTGTGCCGAAGGAATTAAGCCAAAATCAATCAGATTATTAATATCTTTTGACTGTGTTTAATCTATTTTTTCAATGTCTTACATACTTTTATCTTCCATAAACACAACATCTTGACTTATAATAAGCTTCTTCTTCAGTGGGTTATACAATTGGTGGTCAAAATCAATTTGACCATAGCCAACGAACACACATGGTGTTATCTTTTCATCAAAAATTGATCTCTCCTCTTTACCAACATGAATAAAAGCTTTACAACCAAAGACACGTAGGTGATTGTAAGATATGTCTTTCTTTGACCAAATTCTGCTAGGGACTTAAAATCCCAAAGGAACACGTGGCTTGAGATTCAAAACATGTATAATTGTACTCAATGCTTCTTTACCTTTATCAGCTTTATTTTCTCTTTTCAGTTTTCTAGAATGCTTCTTTATAGCCATTTCAATCCACAATGAAAAGCATTCAACATTAGCAAATCAGTCACTCTTACTCTTATCCAAAACATTTGTTGATTTTAACTAGGCCTCTTATCAAGATACATGAAAAATTGACTATTGATTTTTGCGTCTTTTTGAGGCTTTTCCCTTATGTAAAGTGACAATCTATTCATTGATAATAAATATTGTCTTTCTTATTTAATTTTTTTTAATAATTATTTTTAAATCACTAAACAAAATCATAAATTATTTGATGAACACACGAATAGTATGTGGTTGACATAAAAGTGGATCTTGTTCAAGTTAATAAACCTAAATAATCTATTGTATATATATGGATAAGGTTGAGTGCCTTATCCTAATTATACAATTGATATGACCCAGTTTGCAACCGTTGCAAATGACATGATTTAAGTCGTTCATGTAGAGATATCCGAGTGTGGGTATTATATATAAAGACTTTCACTACTAGAAAATCTACCTACCATGACACCCTCTCCATTTCATTTTTTGAAAAGAAAAAAAGAAAGTGTCATCAAAGAGGTAAAAGGCGCGTTTCATGCTAAGCTATTAAAAAAATACATCTTATTTATTAAAAAAAAAAGTCTCGACAAAATAAGGGTTTCCCCCAAATGTTGAATTTCTCTCTAACCCTTGCACGCCTTTCTTCTCCTTATCGATTTTTCATCTCAAAGCCATCCTTCAGCTATTTCCTCTCCAATTCAACGCCTTCAAAATCCCTCGCCACTCCTTCGATTCTCCATCATACATGGTCAAGATGCAGGTAATTTGTTCTTCATCTTCCAGTTTCTTCAAATTTATTCCTTATCGTGCACGCCGACGAGTTGATAGTTCGAGTGGCAACAAGGTTCAAGTTCCGGCAATGAACTTGAGCTGCGATTGGGTGGTAAGCGATTTCTTTCACTCCCTATCCTCTCTATTTTCGTGCAGGGTTGAGGCATGGTAATTGGTATTTGTTCCGGCAAAAAATAAAACTAAAGATTGGAGATAAGTTACCCCGTTCGAGTGATTAACATCTTCAACTTTGTCATCTACATCTCTTGATTTTCACAATACTCTGATTCTACATCTTTCATTCGTGTAATTTCTTCACCAGGTACTGTTAGAGTTTTTTTTTTCTCTAAAATTTGCAATCTCTTAATGGTATGTGTTTCTATTATCATACCAGCTGTTGTTTCTTTTCATAAAAATCAAATGTAAATCTCTTTTTAGATGAAACAGAATCACCCAGATTGGATTGAGACAAAATGAGGGAAATTATAAAATATTTGTTGAATGAGTACTAACTATTCGTGAAAATGTCAGAGAGAATTTTGAGATGGAAATTGAAAGAAATTACCTCTAGGTGATGTGAAGCCATTGATTTCTTGTCTTGTTTTGTTTTGTCGTCCATTTTTGTTGTA
This sequence comes from Sechiopsis laciniata, assembly GCA_037833695.1. Taxonomy (NCBI): domain Eukaryota; kingdom Viridiplantae; phylum Streptophyta; class Magnoliopsida; order Cucurbitales; family Cucurbitaceae; genus Sechiopsis; species Sechiopsis laciniata. The sequence continues at coordinate 15,729 of JBBMKA010058955.1, forward strand.
GTGAAGTTGTAAGGCTTGTAAGACTCTCACTGGTATTAGTACAGTGGAGCAGCTTGACATGGGGAAAAGAGGAAAGAGTAAATTCGTTAGTATGAAGTTGATCTTTGATATTTGGTCTCTATTCTTCTAGATTTATGTATGAAGTTGAGTTGTTATTTCATGGTGAATGAATGTGTAGATAAACTAATCTATTAATGGCCTGCAGTTTGGACAGTAAAAATTCATGTTAATATTTCTTATTACTTCTGTTTTGTTTTTGGTATTTTCGTTCTTAATTGGTTTTCTAAATGATCATTCTAGTTATAAGAGTACAAGAAGAATTTAAGTGGCTACACTTCATGGAATGACAAAAATGGTTGCATCTAGAACTTGGGACGGGCGCAGGTTCCTCCGGATATGTAGTGGGGTGAAACTCTGATTCTCAAATATTTTTTTTATGAATTTGACTAACTGACACCAAATGCATGATTTCTATCCCTTTTTTATTTTTTTGAGTGGTTTTTCTTTAGAAATAGATTTTATTTTAACCTTTATACAATGGATGAAGTTACCTTCTTGATTTATTCATCAATTTGGTTTTGTGTTACCTTGCATCTCTCGAGATAAAATACATTTTAGTTTAGCATGTTGAATAGTTATAATAAAAGTTACACATTTGGCTTGTTCTAGCTCTTGACTTTGGTTCTTTGTAATAGGGTTTCATCTATTTTTTTGGCTCTAATTGTATAGGAAGGTAGGCCCATGTGATGCGTTTGAAGTGAGTGTGGTGTTGGAGCATGAGAAATGACAAGCCCTGTTTAATACTTTAACGCCAAGCTAACTGGTTTTCGAAATGGGATTCTTAAGAAGAATTTTGTCTCGTGGATGGAGTTTTGAGGGGCTTCATGTTCCCTACAAGGTAAAACCTTTTGTTTTGTTGCCAAACTTGTTGAACTTATTGAATAAATAATTAATCACACACTGAGATCTACTACTAATGTAGTTTGCATATGGTAATTAGCATTTGTTCTGACACTAGTCTACATTAACTCCTGCTCATATGGTAATTATGAAAGAAAAAGAGAAAAAAAACTAAAAAATAAAAGAGAATCAGCTCCCATATTTTCTCTTTGCTCATTTTGCCCTAACTTTCATCTTCGACCTTTTCTCCTTCATCACCATCTTCTTCCTTTCCCGGTGTCTTCTCTATCACCTTCATCATCGTCAAACAAAATTTACCAAGTCCCATGGGACGTGATTCTCGCCGGCGGACCACGTGGGGACAACGTAGAGTCGAGATTAGTAAACTCATTGTTGAAAGTAAGGTGAATTTGGTTATTACTTTAGAAAATTACTTTGTTTATTCATTAAATTATTGAGAAAATTTGGTTGGTACAATGTTAGGTCGAATTTGGCTATTCATTAAATTACTTAAGAAGATTCAAATATGCAATTCTTGCATTGTGAATAGTAATCTTAGAGAGTTTCATATTTAAACGAACTGAAATAATTGCATTTTGTTAAAGTTTTTTTTACCTATTTGTAAGCAGGCCCTTGTGAAAGATTTCTAACCAATCTTATTAATAAAAAAGAAGCTGTTACAATCTTGTTTATTGTTCTGTATACTAGTGTATTAAGAAAGTTGATCGAATTTTCTAATGATGACGGAAGATTAAAGATAAAAGATGCTCATTTCGTTTGTGCTCTGTATTAGTGAATAGAAAAAGTGAAAAGGAAAAACTTATTGAAATTACTAATATGGAGGGAGATAGAAGATAAAGCATGGTAGTGTTTTGGGAAAATTACATTTTTAGTTCCTAGGTTTGAAATCTAGTTTCAATTTGGTTCTTATATTTCAAAATTGAATACTTTTACTCCTAAAATTTCAATAATACTCACTTTTAGTCATAGTGTGTTTTTCTAATCTACTTTTATACTTATGTTGAATCATGAAGTTTAGAAAACCCATCAAGGAAATTTGAATTCAATATATGCAAGGTGTTTGATGAAATGATTGAAGGTGTTGGAGCTTGAAAGACAGATTCATCTTTTACATTGACTTCTCTATTTTTCTCTCAAGTATTCTTGGATTAATTGAACTTTATTCTTATATTCA
>JBBMKA010058966.1:0-17821 GCA_037833695.1 Sechiopsis laciniata
AGTAACTGTATTTGTTTTGAAATGTTTTATTTATGAGGATATTCAGTTTGCATGTTTTATTTAAAATATGTCTTTAACTTCCATGCATGCTGGTAAGGACCGGTTTAGGACCACTTTTGGGTCGGGTCCTTACAGCCTAACCCAAGCTCAGGCTGGCCTAGGGTGAAGGTCGACTTAATATCAATTTGGCCCATGTTGAAGGTCGACCTAAGGTTCGATTGGCCATGCGCAACAATTTTTTTTAATTCGATATTATTAAGGTATTTCATGATAACAAATGTTTGCAAAACTATTTTTTACAAAAACTTATTTCCAGCCGCTCGAGTTGATAAAAAATTAAAAAAATTATCAATTTTGAAATCATTGCACATATTTCAGTTCATATCAATTTTTTAAACAACCAATTTTCAAAGCAAAGAAGTTTATTGTCATAAATTAATAAAACTAAAATTGAACTTTTCATTCATTAAATTATGTTACACATTGCTATAAAAATTCAATACAAGTTACTTTAAAACATGAAATGTGGAGGACAACCTAATTTCAATTGTTGACAATCGATTATGGTAACTCCATTGGTAGCAAAATAATTAACTATTTTTTTTAAAATGTTGTTTATTATTCCAATTTAATTTTCTACAATATAGATGTGGCAACTGCGTGAACTTTGAAAATATTGAAGCTTGCACCTCCCTATGTGTTTTGAGTCTCCCATTGGGTATCCCTCCAACATCGCTAAGAATAGAAAGGAAATTGACCTTGTCGTACAAGTTGATGACAGTTTGAAAATAATATTTTTGGTTGAAATGGGCACAAGCTCCATGTTTTGCCGATTGACTCGGTAAAAAACCCAAAATTTTAACCTCTATTATGTTGTGCCAAACCTCATTGAGTTCGTATACGAAAGAAATAACCTGAAATCAATAGTTACTAAATTATCAATAAATATTTAAAAACTAAACAATTAAAATAAATTGAGGAAGTTTGACTTACTAATAGATAAAAAAAACTAAACATGCAAACTGAGAACTGAAGAGAATATCACTCGCTTTGAGGCTAATGCCCATATATGGTAAAATTAATTGGTGTCATCGGAGGTTAGGAACACCAAGCTACAGTACAAATAGCTGGTGGTCATTTGTAACGGTCGAGTTTTTCGTCACGGTTCTCCAGGTATGTTTTTCAGCTATTTCGGGTGTTTTGTTGGGATTTTATTGTAGTTTAGGCCTTGAAGGTCATTTTGGTAATTTTATCCCTAGGGTCAGTTTGCTAAATTAACGAGCTTCAGGGCCGTTTCTGCATTTTACTGAGTTGTGGGCTGTTTTCGTGATTTCAGGCCAAGCAGAGCTATTTATGCAGTTTGGAGAAGAGACTTTTATTAGCTTTAATTTATTAAAGGGTTTTTAAAAGAAAAGGAAAAAAAAAGATTAAAGGAAAAAAAAGGTTTTTTTTGTATCGATCCAATTGCCTAGCAGCCTCTCGATCGTTTTCTCTTTCTCCTCTCCACCGATTTCTTCTTCTTCTTCTTCCCATCCCCATCATCGCTGATCACCCTTCACCACCGTAGCACTGCCCACGCAGCAGATTGCCTTGCTGTTCTGCTCAGCCCCACGCGCAGTCCCGAATCTCCGATCGCACAGCCTTGCGACCGCCCGAGCTCCACAGCTGCACGCACCAACCTTGCGATCAACTCGCCCCATGCACGCAGTAGCATCGTCGATCAACTTGCGCAGCCGCTGCCTTGTCGTGCTCCCACGCCCTTACGATCGTGTCCCTGCTGCGTCGTGCAGCCCTGCAGCACCCGTGCCCCTTTCTTGTCTGCACGCAGCCCCGCGTATCTACGCTCTCACCCACCTCGCCCAGCTGCACAAGCCTATGCTGTTTGCCCAGCTGAAACGCTCGCGTCGTAGCCTTGTCGTGTCCCGGCCATAACCGAGGCCGTGTGGTACTGAGCTGTTTGTTCAGGATTTGGGTAACCTCTGTTCTCGAGTCCCTGTTATTTTTGGGTAGCCTGATGTTCATTATTAATTATGTTTGTATTTTACCTAGGTTGTTGTTAGCACGTTCGTGTTGGTTATCTACAGCTCAAGGAGCACTAGTTGATTATTCTGTAACTATTTTCAGGTAATCCTTGTCGTGCGTTGTATGGAACCTGCGTGAATGTCATTGATTGTATGCTTTCCTTCTTACTTTACTGTTTAACGAGCATGTGTTAGTGGATAGGTTCTTGTGGTGTTTGACCTAGATTGACTGCATGTGTTGTTTCTAGCATGTTGGTACCTTGTGAGTAATTTGTTAGAGTATGGCATGTAGTACGGATGTAACTAGAGATTGTGCTACCTTGTTGAGATTGTAGTATCCTATTAGGGTATCTTGTATGTATGTACGAGGACTGTTGATTTACTGTTTAGAGCTAGTACTCATTGCTCTTAGCTAGAGATTGTCAGGTTGTCATCATCTAGAGGCTTAGAGTGAACACGACGTACGTTGTCCCCACAGGTCAGGATAAGTGAGGATTGATTTTCCCCCAACAGTCGAGTGTGGTGTAGCTTACCACACTGGTATAAACCTAGTCTGTAGCCTGCTAGAGCGGAGTCCTTTCCTTGGTGTAAGCCTATCTTGGGACGATCCTTAGCTTGAGGCGTTGGTGTGAACAGGCTGCCACAGTTGGGTGTCGAGGGCCTCCCACCTGCCGTGGATCAGTGGACACCATTCCGAGTCTAGTTAGGCATGCGTATCTAGATCGACATAGTTTGTGAAGGCCTACAATTGCCAGGTTTGTAGCAGCATGCGGTGTGCGCCCACACGCACTAGATGTCAAGAGGACGGCTTCCTCGGGCTAGTGTCGTCAGTACACCCTTTCGTTCGGTCTAAAGCCAGACAATGGGTACTCTCCCAAGTGTCCAAGATTAGCATGGGGAGCTGGTCATTAGCCGAGAGTTAGAGACTCTCGAGGTTTGAAAGTTAAGGTGAGAATCCATACTAAGTTCTGTGGTTGACCATTATGCATGTATGCTAGGATACCAAATGATGTGACTTTTACGTACTGTACCCCGATTGGGGATTCTTACTAAGTGCCTTCTACAACCCAGAAATAGTTAACCGGGTCTAGGTTGGTTTTAGAAATCGGGTTCTTACATCGTTGTTGAGCCAACAAAAAATAGTCAACTTTGTGAGAATTTGTCTTGAAGAAGGTAAGAAGAAAAGTAAAATGGTAAGGAAGAATTTAGTTTTTTTTTTTTTTTTTTTTTTTTCTTATTTTGTAGAGTATAATTTTTATTTAAAGTACTAAATAGAAATTATGATGAGTATTTATACACTAAAAATATTCGTTTAATTATAAACATGAATAAAACAAGAATTATTTAATTATAAACATGCATAAACAAAGAATTCAACATAAACCAATAATTTACCAAGAACTCATTTTGTAATAAGCATGCAGATTGCATAATAGCTTTTCTAAGTAGTAGTCAGATTTCAAAAGGCTAGTAGGTAAAATCATTTAAGAATATTGTTATGGGCATAACTCGCAATCAAGGCCCAATGACACCATACAATCGGGATGGAGTTCAAGAAGTCAAGGAAGATAAGCGAGACTAAAACAGCTAGCTCTAAGGTCAGGTAGATCCAACCCAAGGTCTGACAAGCTAGAGGTAAAGTCCTGAATATAATGTAGACGAGCTGAGGTCGAAAAGGCCTAACCTCTGTTCGGGCAAGCCCAACCTAGGGGCCCGACCTGAGGTTGGGCAGGCCAAGACCGAAAGGCCCCAAGGTCGGGTCAACCTAGATCAAAGGGGTCTAACCCAAGGTCAGACAAGCCGAAGGAAAAGTCTCAGCCATAAAGCGGATAAGCTTAGGCCGAAAAGGCCTGACCCAAGGTTACGAAAGCATAGGCCAAAGGCTCGACTTGAGGGTGGGCAAGCCTAGATAGAAATGCCTTAAGGTCGAGTCGACTGAGGCCAAGGGGGCCTAACCCAAGGTCAGGTTGGCCCTTTGTAATGATTTTTTTAATTGGATATTATTGATGCAATAATACGTACAATATAATTAAGATAAATGTGTAAGAGTAAGATACTAAAATCCTATGCTTTAGAATCCCATTCTACGCAAGTATACGCAGTCAAAAGTGCAGCAAGTGATAAGCATTTATTTATCTTTCTCCACAGAGATTGATGTCTGTAATTTTTTAATTAATCTAAGAGTCGTGCAAGAAAAGTAAAGACAATTGAGTTGAGGTTTTGTTGGTTTTAATACTAAATGTGAAAGTAAAATAAGTAAGGCTCGGATTAAGGTTGTGGGAAGCGTCTAGCAATTCCTAGGGTAAATAGCGGTAAGTAGTAAATGTCATATTTCACCTAGACTAAACATTTGCTTCAGTATTTATTCATGCTGACTCTAACCCTCGGTGCTATGAATCAGCGTAGCTTTCTAAACAATGCGTCACATGCAATAGTAGAATGTTTATCCCTAAACTCTTCTTAAATGCGTAAAGATTTACACTACCTACTGAACATGCGAATTAGACTTAAATTATCTTTTCTTCCGAATTAACTACTTACTAGTTCATGTGGATGAACGGTCGACATTTACTATAAATTAAGATCCTAATTCAACATGCTTCATTTAATAACTCCCTTGTACCTTAATACATGCTTTCTACAACCCATTCACTTAACCTTCGTCTAAGATGTTTAGCCAGACATAGTTAAAAGTAGATAAAGCATGACAATGAAATATAAATAATATCGCATTGAAGGAAATAATATATGTGCGAAAACAACAAGGAAAACAAAGTAAAACTAATCCTAAATACTACAATGCAAAACATAAAACGAATAAATAAAGCGACAGCTGCTTGAAGAACATGACTCTTTGTCACCAGGAACATGAACTTCGCTTCGTAAACCTTAATCCGAAGTGTTGGAGAAGAACTCCAAAAACAGGCACACTTTCTCTCCTTATTATTCTCCTATTTATAGGCTTTGAGATTCTTGGGGATCGAGGAATTAGATAATTGTAAAGAAAGGAATTAGATACTTGTAAGGCAAGGAATTAGCTGCTTGGAAAATAAGGTTCCGAAAACCCTATAAGATTAGTAAGAAATCGCAATCTCATACATTTCTGTTATCCTACCACGAGGGGATCTTCTACTTATGCCGTGAGAATTACGTAGCGCATTACATTAAGTCTTTATTTTCTCACAGCAGATCTCTTGATCTTCGAGAATATGTTTGGAAAATCCTGTGGTTCTACAGTCGTTTACTTTGTTGTTCTTATTTGCGATGCTTTTAGCCTTTCTAATTTCTCTGGATGCTTAGCTAATAATGTTCCCATATCCTATAGATATAACAATAAATTAGCGAACCGTGGGATGTTTGGCATTTAAGTACAAAGCAACATCTGACATCCACAATTTACTCTAAAATGTCTTAGTTACCTTAGCTTTTCATTTTAAACTCTTATGTCATACATTCATCTTATTTATATAAATTTCTCATCTTAATGCTATTCTAACTGTAAAATTTATTCAACTAATACACAAATACCATTAGAATATATTAAGATATTAGCCTAAATAACTCTATATTTGAGACTATCAATTATGAACGTAACAATTTCATGATAGCAGATGTTTGCATAACTTTGTATGACCGGTGCGATTTAAGATCAACTATGTATATTATTCTCTTGATTGATTCTAAATTAAGATGCTATTGTTAACACCTATGTTCTAAAAATCACAATCTTGCGTAAGTGTCGCAGTCGAATCGTGGCAATTGATAAATATTTATTTTATCGTTCTCTACAGAGAATTTATAATTAATAAGTGTAATTCAATAGTCATTACAAGGAAACAAACGTTGTTAATGTGATTTGGGGTTTTGGTTTTCTGGAATAGAATAAATACGAATGTAAATAGAATTAGGTGAGAAGCACATGCGAAAAATGCTAATCATGCGATGCTTGTGCTTCATTCCATGCTTCCCTATTCTTAATGACTGCTTCCGCACTCACTACATTTTTGGCCACCCAACTTTTGCTGTGGCACCTCATAATGGCTCTAGGCTTTGTATGCGATAACATAATTATTCTTAACCTCTTTTATGATACGAAAGAATTTGCATCAGACTATTCGTAACCTGCTGGGTCTCCCGCGAGTTTCCCCTTCCGAGTTAACTATGGCTAGCATACTTGGGTACCTAATTGATGCATACTCAGTGTTCAATTTAGCATTATAAAATCTAAGCCCCTACAATCATAACATGCATTCTACATCTCGATCCCTACCCAAAATCCTTAAAACTGACAAATGAAAGTGAACTATCAGGAAGATGATGTAACGAAATAAGTAACTCATATTCAAGACAATGCAATATCAGGGGCTTTGGAGGTTGGAGGATCACAATATCTTTCTAGACCAAATCGCGAGAATTAAGGGATATTCTGCCAAAAAGATATACTACTGATTTCTAATTGCCTCGCGTGTAAATAATTTGCACTTGCACAAGTATACGCGGTGTGCAGTAAGTAATAAGTAAATTATCGGTCTCCACAGGTAATTTGTAACAAGTAGATGTATATTAAAAGTCAGTAAGAATAAACTAAAGAAGCATGAGATTTGAGGTTTGTGCAATTGATAAGAAAACAACTGAGAATTCGATCTAAGAACTAGTAACTAGAACTAGGATGTCAAGTTAAGCCAAGGATAGCAACGTAACAAGGATGCGACAATGGTAAATTAGAAATCATACTTCCAAACTAACTAATGCTTCTGCATTAGTTGGTGGGCAACCAAACTTCTGCTGCAATTTTACACAAGTTAAGCTAAGGGCATCACATGCGCTAGCAGAGTTAACTCTAACTCTATTTAATCATGTGAAAGACTTTACATCAGACTAAATGTAACCTGCAGGGTTTTCTGCCAGTTTTCCTTTCTAAGTCCACTAGAGGCAAACACACGTGGATAGCTAATCGACGTATGCTAAACATTAAAACAATATTATAATATCCTTTTCAACATGCTTGTTAACATCCTACCCTAAAATCTTACGAGAAATCCCTATATGCAAAGCCAAGTAACTAGTGAGGAGATCCTCGAAATACAAACTAGATTGATTAAAGATAAGTTGTCATGGGAAAAATAGCACATACTGAACTTCACTTCAATCCCCCTTCCCGAGCACCTGATTGCAACCTTCCGGTACATTGCCCATAGATTTACTTTAAAGAACAAGTTTTACATATGTAGCTAGTGAGTTGGTTATTCCTAACTCCCCTCTAAAATGCCTAAGACTAAGCATTGCCTAGTGATTACAGTTAGGTTAAGCCCTTAACATTCCATTCTCCAAGGCAAACGCTAAGCACTCGCAGGTGGATTGCAATCGATCCTTAAGAAATAAATATAACTGTCATCCTTACTACTTTATCCTCTCATCGCTAATCAATTTAGTTATGAGCATTATGAATTTCTCCCTATGATTGCTTCTTAATATTAATCCTAGCCAACCATTATCAACAGAAGGTCAAGTCTGAAACAAAATATGTATAGCATTAATCTCAAGAAACCGTTACAAACTATTCCTACAACATGTGGTTACACTACATTACATGAAACAACTACAATATACTAAAATACGATATAAGCTATGGCATAAGCGGAATTATCATCAATGTTGCTAATGAAGCCTTCTTCTACAAACACTGCGTGGTACTGAGTTCTTCCAAGGCTACAGATGAACAAAATTTGTCGAGATCTCCTAAGAGACCTCAGTGTCTTCGTCACCTATCAACTGTAGTATCCTTTTCGAACTAGCACACCTAATTCTTCTTATTGCATCTCCATTTATGGTGACCAAGGTTTCTTGTTGATCACGTTCAATCTTTGCGCAGATCTCCATCTGGAATATTCATTTATCGATTCTTTCCATCCTTGTTCCAATGATTTCGTAATTTAATTGACATCTAATCTTCCCTTTTTTGTTCCATTGACTCAGTTGCTCCATTCGTCATCCGTATTTGCAATGCACTTCCTGCGAATATAAACACATCAGTGAGTTTTAAGCAATAACCATAGTTTCCACGCTTCTACGCGCGTTTTACCTCTAAAAACCACATTATGCTCAAACTCCTAATATGCACGTGCTGTAGGTCATAATGCATGATAAATGTGAATTTAGTTGATTAACTATCCGTTTCATGCTGTTTGCTCGTTTACTTTTGAATAAAATGCAAGGTTTAGGAAGCTTATATAGTGCTATTATTTAGCACTATCAAACCCCCAAACTTGAATATTGCTCGCCCGGAGCAATACTAAAACAGTCAACTGGCCCTACTTGTGTAGGAATGTGCTGAATACAAAATTTCACAATGAATCCTCTTTACAATCCATAATTTATGCTTTTCCTCTAACTAAAACATAAGGTATCTCATTAGTACTCAAGGCCTCGATGTAAACTAGTTTGCTTCTCTCATTAGCTCTAGCTTTATCCATTTTCGACCGACAATTTAAACATCCTAAGAGTTAATGCCTATGACTCAAGACATCTTGATCCTTTCCTTGATCCTTCTAAGTTTGTTCAAAACATTCTGTCTGAGGCTTATTTATTTGGGTTCCTTTGCGTAAAATTTTCCGCATGGCCACAATTCTGTAGTCTTAGCATGGCTCGTTTGAGTATAAAATGCTACATCTAGTACCAAAATTTCTTAAGCTTGTGCTTGATTAGGTGGCCAGCAGAATACTTCAAATACCCACGGCTATTCGCTCTTCTGCTGTTCCATTTTTACCCAGAATGTTTTGATTTTTATTTTATACACTCAAACCCCCCCTTTTTTTTAACAAAAAGATGCTATGCATTTTACTTCACTCTTTTCCTTTTCTCAGCTCATCACTCCGCAGGCTTGCCCTCATCCCCAAACTTAAAGTCTTCCTTGTCCTTAATGAAGGTGAAAATTAGTTTTCCCAAACTTATTTAAATCTTAGATTTGACTTCCTTACTTTGGGCTTTCAGATTTATCCCTTAGATCATTCATTCTCTCTTCCTACTCATAGCATGCTATTGCTAATGCTTTCGCTATCCTAGTGAACTCACTCTCTTGGTACCGCTAATCTCCCTATGTCTCATATAGAAGGAAAATAAATAACCTATAGATTACAGTTACTAGACAGACAATAATATGCAGTATATGATGCTGATTCATGCATATTAATAATCAAATAAGGTAGTTATAATTTATGCTGCTCAAAAGATGGAAAAATTGTAGTTAAACTTATGTTGCCAAGTTGTAGACAGAGACTTCCTTTAATTTACCGAATCGGCGCTTTCGACGGGTGGATCTTCCGATTCTGCTAAAGACATCCATTTTTGGAGCACTTCTGTTGGAAAAGGTGGGAGTTGAAATTATGCGTTCCTTCTTTAGAGCTCTATTCAAAGGTTCTGATCCCTCATTTTCATATATGTCCAAGTTATATGGCTTTGCCGTATGAAGTGCAGCACCTGACTCTGAAATTTCAAATTCCTGCGTCGAGTATAAGTTATCAAGGTAAAGAGCTCTTGTGCTACATTACCTCGCACTACATCAGAGGTACTCTACACAAATGGGCCAGCATTTTTGGTTGGGGTGGAATTATCTGCTTCTCTTCTTCTGATATCTACTATGGAGGTCTTGTACTCACTAGACTGGTTGTCAGTGGCTGATCCAATGATACTGAAGGTAGTTGCTGTGCTTAGCACCAGGTTGTGCAGCGGGTTCAGCCAGGTATTCTCCTAGTTCTGTGTTGATAATCGAGTCAGAATACTTTTCCAAGGCTTCTTGATTGCATGTTTCCCTCTCCCATTTTTTTATTTTCTTCAGTGGAGAGACAATCTTAATTTCAAGCTCATCTTCCATGATCAAGCTTGCTGGTGGGGCTGGATCTCTTGTGATTGGATAGACCACTGAAGGGAATTTCTGCTGTGGTTCTAGAGCTGCCTACTCAATTGTCTTCTACCTGATTGAAAATGGTACCGCTACTACCGGGTTCTTCCTGGTCCTCGTTGATCTGAGCCATTTTTCCATGTCCATGATTGTTGGCTCTTTGACTTTGCACTTGTTAAAGGCCATTTAGAAGACTGCTTTGACCTTTTACATGCAATCTTTTGGCTCACATTGTAGCCCTTGATTGCGGTACAACGCTGTGATGGAGTGCGGGAAGAATAACTTCTTATGCATGTTCCCCATCTGATGCCTAATTTCATCCTTGATGATGTGCCCAATATCAATTGTTAACCCTGCACAGATAGCATAGGTTAACAACATCTGCATTTGAGACAAGGTTATCTCGTGTGTTGTTGGCATGATGCTGGTCTTAACAAAGTTATTCCAGTGGTGTCCCTTCCAATTAAGGTCAAAACGATTAAACAATTTATTCTTTACCCACCGTGTGTTCGACATGGCCACCATTTGAAGACAGGCCTTCACATCCTTGGCTGTTGGAGCTCTGATTAATCAATCATACTGGGCCTCCTCATACCCTTGGAATCTGACTAGGTCATTCCAGGCTTCAGCATTCCAGTAAATCTTCTTCCCTGCTTCCGTTGTGTTGCAATGGATATCATCAACCCCATTGTTATAGAATTCATGTACCCAACTAGGGTTCGCATTTGCGCTTGGTCTGTAGAAGTTGTCCCATCCTCTCTGTGTGATGGTGTCTTGGATTTCCTGGCTCAACATAATATTGACAAACCCTTGCTCTTTCAAGAAATCTTTCCTTGCGGGTTCGGCCATCTCCCTCTGCTTGACACTGGTGCTTCCACTTAATCGTGGTGTTTTGCTGGCAGTGATCGAGTTTCACTTCCTTAGGATTCTACAATACTCTTGCCCTTTTCTCTATAGCTTACTTGTATCAAAGGAAGCTCTTCTGCTTCTTCCTTGATGCATGTCCATACTACTTCCTTTCTTCTTTCCTTCTTGACTGGAGTCTTTTTATCATAATGACATTCCTTGGCTTTTTCGTACCACCATATGCAACATGCATTTTGTTGGCTGTATTGACCATCAGATTCTGGTGCTAATATAATGTCTAGTAACTAATTCAAAGTCAACTTATACTAAGTGTAACTCGGAATCACTTACGCACAAGTATATGCGGTCAGATATTACAGCAAGTAATAAGTATATAAATTTTATCGATCCATCAGAGATTCATGTCTATAGTTTAAATTATTAGAATAAGAGTTATGCAGAAAAGTAAAGCATGATTTGGATAAGTTGTTGTGATTGGTTTTGAAAATGAATGCGGAAATAAATATGATCCTAAGACTAAAATAAATATGATGCAACGAGTATTGATAACTAACAATCCTAGAAGATACTACGCACGTGGACTAGTCAAAGAGATTCTTGCTTCCCTAACAAATAAGTACTTCCACACTTAATGATTTATGGCAGAGCCAGCTTCCGTTGTGAACTCCATACTAATAACAGGGCAACGCAAGTAGTTAGTAAGGTTAATCCTAACACTTTAAATGGTGAAAAGACTTCCACACAACCTAGCATAGCATATTGGGTCAACATGCGGTTCCTTCATTCGAACTCACCGCAAAGTACATATGTGGGTAGCTAATCGACGCATATATATATATAATAGCATGCAGCAGTGTAAAACTCAATGACCTACGCTCCTAGCATTCTTCTATTCATAAACAATTAACAAAAACTCCTACATCATAATCATAGAAATAAACATAAGATAGAGGTTAAATTAGACGATTTTATTGCAACTACAAAATGTTTATAACTACAAGCTACTCCTAATAAAACGGTAAATCGAATTTATGCAGATGTGAAGTGTGTAGTTCCCTTGTCATTAATTTTCATGAACACCACTAGTGCTTCTTCCTAAGAATTGGCTCTGATCCTTAGATCAGATTTGGCCATCCGACCAGCTCTCTCGACTTAACCCTTCCTACAGATATTTATAATATTGAATTACTTGGTCGGCAATTCCTAACGAGCGGGAAAATCATCATTATCGCAAATCTCTTGATTTCTGCTGGAATTTTTTTTTTTATGTTGTCTTTTATTACCACTTTGAATTTCTACTTTGTTTCCTTGTTGACATAATTTACTGAATGAAACTACCATGTTAGCGTGTGAATCCTCAGTGAGTGTTGCCATTCGCATTTCTTAACCCCTCTAGCATACCTTTTAGCATATTCCTGCATTATACAAACTTTCAGCGCAGAGTATTCAATATTTATGTTTTTTTTGCAATACTGCGCTTTCGATGATGAATTATTAATGCATGCTGATTTCTATGTTCTTTCATCCCTTTTCTTCAGTTAGCGCTCGTTTTTTCTCTTTATTTCTAGAATAATGCAAACTAAAACAGCCTAAAATATACTCTATTTGAGAGCTATCATGCATTTTCTTCAGCCAAACTTCGAACAAGTTCAACATCTTTTTCTGCTATTGCCCATTTAGCCTCTTCTTCAACCTTGTCAAGCTGCTTAGCTACCTCCATAGCTTTTCTTGCATCTTCAGCCTCTTTTTCTTGCTTCGCGAGATATTCCTCAATCACAATTTTGATTTTGAACTCTTTAGAAGCTCTTAATTCCTAGGTTTCTAGTCCGTGCCTCGAAGTGCTTCCATGCTTACAGATGTTCTGGTCCTTTACTGCAGACCTTTCCACGGTCGAGTTTAACTATTCTGGTACTTCAGTAATAGTTGCGCAGACTTCTCGCCCTAAATTGGCAATTTTTGCCATAGACAGTTCAGTTCCTGTTTGAACTTCATCAGTTGCTTGCGTGACAAGTTGCTCAGGTACGACTTATTCCATTATGGTTTTGACAGGTTGACCTTTCGAGAAATCAGTGTTTGATGACATTGAATTGATACCTATGGTGAATTAGTTCAAAAAAATTTGCTCGCAAATGAAAATCGATTAGTTGTTAGGGTTTTCAATGCAAATCAGAAAATGCAGAAAAGGTAGCGAGATCAACGGAATGTGATCAATTTATCTGCGTGCTAGAAATCGTAATGGACTAGTGAAAAGACACAATTGCCTTTATTGAATGTGGTATGCCAACGGTTTGATTATTTACCGTTGCGCACCGACTCTTAAGTTCTTTTTTTTTTAGCATCCACACGTAATTGCAGTCGAAGATTTTTTTTCTTTTTGAAATGATAAAATAATATTCCTATCTAAGTCATAGAAAACATTTAAACATAGAACTTATAAGTAAAAGATGTATATGGTAAGTGCAATTTGCATTCTGTTTGGAAATTTTCCAAGAGCGCGCTAGTAGTGAAGTTGTCACTGTGTCTTCGAATTCCAGGAATGCATTTTCAAGTCTCGTGTTATTGATTTACTTTCTGCTCAGTGAAGCGATGATTTATAATGCAATTTACCTGGTTTTTACTGATAACGCTAAATAATACAGCACGTGCATATTAGGAGTTTGAGAATAATGCAGTTTCTTGAGGTAAAACGTACGCATAAGCGCGGGAAATGTGCTTACTGCTTAGAACTCGCTGACGTGTTTAAATTCAAAGAAAAGCACTGCAGATGCGAAAGAAGATTGAAGTGGACGATCTAAAAGAACTGAAAAGGAAAGGATGGCTGGCAATCAAATTACGGAATCAATGGAACCGAGAAGGAAAGAATCATCAAACAAATATTCTAGACAAAAGATCTACGCAAGGATTGTACGTGGTCAGCAAGAAACCTCAGACTTTATAAATTGTGAAGAAAATAGAAGAAGAAAGTGTGTTGGTTTGGAGATGATACTACCATTGATGGGCATTCTAGGCGTCAGGGTCTCTTGAGAAATCTCGGTGGATTCTGTTCATCTGTAGTTCTAGAAGAAGACTTCGTTAGCAATAATGTTGGTAATTCTATCAACTCCATAGATAGTTAGTTTATCATGTAATAGATTGTAGTTTGCATTTCATATTTCATACTCTGTTTTATCGCATTTCATATGAGTAGTTTGTAACACTCTCTTAAAGTTAGTTCTATGAATTTTTTGTTTCAGATTTGATCTCTTGTAAGCAACCTACGATTAGCTTTAACATTAAAAAGCAACCTTAGGAGAACCATGTAGTGTTATCGTCTAATTTAAATGTCAAGTAAAGGGGGAAAAATATTGAGAGCAGCGGTTGAATTTATTTATCCCGAGTCGATTGACTGTCCACTCGCGAGTGCGTAATATTTGCCTTGGGAAAGGGAATGTTAAGAGCGTAACCTCACCTTAATCACTAGGCAATACTTAGTCTTAAGTATTTTAGAGGGGAGTTAGGGATAACTATCTCACTAGCTACATACGCAAGGCTTGCACTTAAAAGTAAATCTACGGGAAATTACTAGCAGGTTGTAGTCAAGTATTTTGGAAGGGGACTTGAATTTGAAGTTTAGTATGTGCTAATTTTCTCATGACAACTCAACTTGCTTTAAATTCAATTGTAATGTGAACGTCTCTTTATTAGTTAATTAGTTAGAATTAGGCATTTCAAGTTAACTTAGGGTATCAAGTAAAATATGAATGCGGGTGAAAGATTTTATATTGCTGTTTATTCATTAAGCATGCGTCGGCTAGCTACCCACTAATGCTAGCCTCCAACTTACTCAAAAGAGGAACCAGACAGAAGACCCAGTAGATTATGTTTAGTCTGGTGCAAAGTCTTTTACATCATGAATAGGGATTATGGTTAATCCCGCTAGCGCGTACGAAGCATTGAGCCTATTTGTGTAGAATTACAATGAAAGTTGAATTCTGCACCATCAAATGCGAAAGTATTTGTTTGTAAGGGAAGTATGATTTCAGTTTCACCAAGCAATACATGTGTGTTTGTTCTTTAACCTAGTTGATTTAAAGAATTAGCATTAGCATAGACTTATTTATTATTTCAGTATAAAACAACAACCTTTTGAATCCATTCTTGTTCTTTACATTCGACCTTTTACTTATATCGATGGACTACAAATTCTCTGTGGGGTCGATAAAATTATATATTTATTACTTACTGTAGTTCGACCGCGTATACTTGCACATAAGCAATTCCGAGGCATACTTAGCAATAAGTTTAACTCTTAATTAATTACTGTACGAATATATTAGCACCCGAATCGCCAGTCAAGTTTTTTTTTTCAATGCTACTCTCGATCACTCTTTCTTTTTAGCATTCACTCCTCGGGATGCCCTCACTCCCAAACTTAAAGGCTTCATTGTCCTCAATGAAGGTGAACTTAGTTCCCTCAAACTTAATTGAATCTTAAACTTGACTTCCTTGCCTTGGGCTTTCAGAATTATCCCTCAAGACATTCATTCTCTCTTCCTACTTACAACATCCACTATTTCTAATACCTCGCTGTCCAATTAACTCGCTCTTCTAGTGCCACTAATCTAACTAAGTTCCTCTTAGTTTGCGAAATAGTGACCAATAGATTGTGCAACTCCTAAGTAGTAAAGTAAGCGAACAATGGCATTACTTATGCATGATTAATAATTAGCAAGGAAATATGAAGTCATGCGGTTTAAATATAAGAAATTAATACGTGTTACCAAAAATGTAGACAGATACTTCCTTTAATTTGTGAAGTCAGCGCTTCATCAGGTAGATTTTGTTCTTCTAACTTGGAGGGTGGTATCCACTCTTGAAGTACTTCTGTTGGGAAAGGCAAGAGCCAGAATTGAGGGTTCCTTTGCTGGAGTTCAATTCTGATGTCCTGATCCCTCATTTGCATATATGTCTAAGTGATGCGTGTCTGTCGCATGAAATGCAACACTTGGCTTTGGAACT
Source organism: Sechiopsis laciniata (assembly GCA_037833695.1). NCBI lineage: Eukaryota > Viridiplantae > Streptophyta > Magnoliopsida > Cucurbitales > Cucurbitaceae > Sechiopsis > Sechiopsis laciniata. The sequence continues at coordinate 15,784 of JBBMKA010058966.1, forward strand.
CTCCGTTTCTTCTCTAGGCCGCACTTACGAGACTTTTCAGTCTCTTTGCTGCATCAGGTCGAATTGTTTCAGGAATGCTCTGTGTAGGCGTGCCTGCATCGTAAGCTAGCGGTTGAGTTGGCTATCTCTTTTCTAGTGATGGCAGCATAACACTGGTGCTTAATGGACTTATCGACGAAGGTTGTTCCAATACAATTGAAAATATCTGCTGCAGCGGCTGCGCAGGCTGTTCTGCAGGTTCATGCTGATTTTCCCTTTCATTCACCTGATCCGCAGTCTGCTTTCTAGACACCCTGGCTTTTCCTTCCACTCTCCTCATTTTCTTTGGCAGAGGAGGAACTTCAACTTCAAGCATATCTTCAGTGTTTGAGCTTGTCGGATGATCGACTGTCTCTTGGGCTAGTAGTTTTATGACAACTATAAGTGGGACTACTAGCTATGTGTGGCGAACTAACTGCTTTCTCTTTTGTAGCAATTCTATCGATGGCATAAATACGATTAGGTCCTTCCTCTATCTAGTTGCTTTGATTCACATTGTTATTTCCTTGACCGTTGGCTTCTTTGCCTTGCGCCTATTTATTGCCATCTGGAAGACTCCTTTAACCTTTAGTGTGCAATCCTTTGGCTCACATTGTAGCCCTTGATTGCAGCACATCGTTGTGATGGAGTGCGAGAAAAATAGCTTCTTATGCGTGTTCCCCATCTAAAGCCTAATTTCATCCTCAATGATGCACCCAATGTCTATTGTTAACCCTCCATAGATAGCATAGATTAACAGCATCCGCGTTTGAGACAAGGTTGTCTCATGCGTTGTTGGCATGATGCTAGTCTTAACATAGTTGTTCCAGTGGTGTCCCTTCCAATTAAGTTCGAAGTAATTAAACGGTTTGTTCTTTACCCACTGCGTGTTTTGCATGGTCACCAGTTAAGACATGCCTTCACATCCTTGGCTGTTGGAGCTCTGATTAGTCGATCATACTGAACCTCCTCATATCCTTGGAATCCAAATAGATCATTTCAGGCTTCAGCATTTAAACAAATCTTTTTTTCCTGCTACTATTGTGTAGCATTGGGCATCCCCAACCCTGTTGTTATAGAATTTCTGTACCCAACTCGGGTTAGCATCTGTGCTTGGTTTGCAAAAGTTGTCCCATCCTCTCTGTGTGATGGTGTCTTGGATTTCCTAGCTCAATGCAATATTGGCAAACCCCTGCTCTTGCAAGAAATCTTACCTTGCGGGCTCGACCATCTTTCCCTGCTTGGTGTAACGGCCCAGTTTTCCATTTTGGTTTCCCAGGTATGTTCGTTTGTTGATTGGTTGTTCGGTTGGGTCGTTAGGGCAGTTTGAACCTCTAAGGGCATTTTGGTAATTTTGCCTTCGGGGGTAGTTTCGTAATTATTCAGGGTTTCGAGACCTTTCTATTTTTTCTGAGTTTGGGTTTTCCTTCGGTTTCAAGTTTTTGGAGCCAGGGTTGCTATTTGAGGAGTTTGGAGACTCTTTTGGTTAAAAGAGGAAAAAAGAAAGAAAAATGTGACTTCGTCAGGACTCGAAGCTGGAACCGCCTGAGGACACGTGTCACAATCCCATGGAACCCTTCTCTTTTTGCCGACACTATAAATACCTAGCCGCTTCTCCAAATTGACTTTTCTCTCTTTCTCTCTTTTTCTCCCAATCGCCGAAATCACCATTTCCCTCTCCCCTTCGCCGAAACCCCGTCACGTTCGCCCGAGCGAACCGCACTCCTTTGCAGCTTGTTCACCCTTACGTCATCCCGTTCACGCCCGCAAAGCTGCACGCCCCAGTGCCGAGCCAGACGCAGCCCAGCGACCGCATACCCGCGATCAACCTCGCCCGCGACTTCGCTGCATAGCCTAGCCGCAGCTCTTCGCTCGCCCGTCGCAGCTTCACCTCGCTCAGATCCCCTTTGATAAATCTAAAATAATGATATTTATTATGTCAATCTTCCATATAATTTAATTGATTATTGTACTTAATTATAGAAAATATGATTTATTTTATCTAAAGGGTGATTTGCTA
>JBBMKA010058977.1:0-17819 GCA_037833695.1 Sechiopsis laciniata
TGCTGCAAAGGCATGGAAAGAGGCACAGCCTGAACAGAGGATGCTGAAGAGGGCCAACGAGCTTGAACCGACATTTCCGGAGATGCCTGCAAATATTTAACAGCAAACATCAGATAGGTACTTGATTAGTAATTGATAGGCATTTGAGCACCAGAGATGCAGTTCATGAATATAAATAGAAATATAAAGGATAAAAAAATTACAAACTAACCAAATATTTTATAAGTAACTTCCTATTCTTGAGAATACTTTCTCAAGCCCAATACCAAAATGATCACAATATTTTTTATAACTCTCTCCGACCTATATTTTCATGCCTACATATGTGGTTCAATTTAGAAAACTTTTTTCTTTATTTTTTTGGATTAAAGAATAACAAAAGAGAAATATTTCCTTATGAATAAGGAGGAGGCAAGTCCTCCTTAATGCATATGTAGAACTATTTAGTGCCACAAATTTTTTGTTCAAACGATATTAAAATAAGAAAAAAAAATTATGACACCAAATGGTGCCACATATATACTAAGGAGAGGCAAGTATTACTCATAACAAACTGTGGTCCACATGCAAAGGCATGACCTAAATTGATCTCTTACTAAAATACTCCTACCACAAATCCTATCATTACCAGTACCTAAAATACACCTTGTCCTCAAGGTGAGGGTAAACAAAAACTTTTTTTTTTTAACCCATGTAAGATCTAAAAACAACCCATCCAAAAGAAAAAACAGCCCAACAACCCAAAACAACAAAACCCATTACAATCTTGCAAAAAAATAGTCCAAGCCCAAAACCTTTTGTAACCAAAATTCTTTAAGCCTAGCCACCAACTAAATATCCTTTTTTTTTTTTCTTCCTGAGAACCCATGTGAAAAGACAAAATTTCTTTTTTTTTCCCCTCCCGCATCTTCTCCACGGCACTGGCATTAGGGGTGCACAAATAACCCGACAATCCGAGAAACCCGAACCAACCCAACCCAATTTGACGGGTTAGGTTAGGTTAAATACATAAATGGGTTGGGTTGGGTTCAAAATCATGAAATTTTCATGGGTTAGGTTGGGTCAAGGGTTGACCTAAAATTAACCCAACCCAACCCGACCATCCCGAATTTATTATTTAATTTTAAAAATATATTTTTTACCTATAGCATAATTATTATGTTATTTAATTATTTATATTATATGTATATGCATATTTATTTTATTTAATTATTATTGTTATACTTTTTATTTTTTAATATTTTTTAAACTTTAAACCTATTGATAAGGTTTTGAAGTTAGGTAAACTTGAATTTCGCATTTACATTAAGAATTTACTTATGCTAATGTTCGTCCTAAGTTTCTAGGAATAAAAAAAAGGACGTTAGAGATTGTTTATTGAGTACATTACTTATCATGGAGAGCTTCTTTAATTTTAGGTTAGTTGTAAATTTATGAACCCAATAACCCAACCCAACCCAATCCGAAAATAAAGGGTTGGATTGGATTGGGTTGGGTTGTGTCTTTAATTGGGTTGGGTTGGGTTGGAGAATTGACCAACCCAAATTTTTGGGTTGGGTTGAAAATCACTCCAACCCAATCTAGCCCAACCCATGTTCACCCCTAACTGGCATCGTCTCATTTTTCTTTTTTTTTCTTTTTTTCTTTTTTTTTCTAACTATGACTTCGACTGCCTCCTTTTCTCCCCTTTCAACTTCTACCGCTTTTTCATCATATTCTTCTCCGATAACCAATGTCTCTTTTTCTTTGGCTTCCAACGCACATGACACATCTTCCTCATTTGTGTGTTCATATTATTTTTCGCATTGGACGATCGGCAACCATGTCTCTCCAGTGGAGCCTCCTTAATCCGGCAACCACCTCCAACAGTGGCGACTGGCCATTTTTGCACTTGCTTCAGCTTTTTCGTCTTCCTTTTTCATCATCGCTTGTGTGACGTCTTTACCACCTCTTCATTTACAACCATTGTCGGCAGCGATACCCATTTACAACGACCTCATCTTGTGGGACTTCATCCTTCTTTAAGAACTCCCTGTACACTATTTTTTGAAATGTTTTTCTAATTTTGGAACGCTTCTGTAAAACATAAGCACTATCTGTCAGTCTCATCTTTGCTTTCATTTGTCCTTTTGCGATTTCATCCCACAACTCTCTGCACTTGTCTTTCAAGTCCCGTAAACTAACTTTCATTTCTCTAAAACTGTTTTCTATCACAGTTTTGGATGAAATGAATCCATACTCTCTCCTTCATTGCAGCTTGACATGAATCGAACCTTGACACCATGTGTTCCATCGCCTCACGAAAAACGTCTTCATCATACATCATTATGGCTAGAATTGAACAGCTCTTATACCAATTGATAAGATCTAAACTAGAAACCGAACAATGTATTGAAATATAAAGGATAAAGAAATTACAAACTAACCAAGTACGTATTTGAACTTCTAATTCTTGAGAATACTCTCTCAAGCCCAATAAAAGGCCACTATTTTTTATAACTTTCTCCTCCCCACTACCTCTATTTATAATCCAAATGCCTAACAATCTCTTCACTAATTACTAAAATACCCCTACCACAAATCCTGTCATAATCTTGGACTGATAGTAGCACATTTTATCTAAATACTATGTCTAGAGTCCGTAACACACATAAAATCCTCCCTCACGACTACACAACAAGAAGGTGAAAGGGGAACAACATAAACAAACTGTACCTGGAATGGAGAAACATCAAACATAGCTAATGGAGAAGCCATCGGCAGCAGGGGCGATCCAGGAGCAAGATGCTGAATTGGAGGTAAGTTGGTGGACATGCGTTGACCCGAAACCATATTTAAATTTTTCTGATCTTCAATGCCCAGAGAAGAAGGTCCAGTGCTGTGCTTCCAGTCATGCTGTTTTCCAGAAGGAATATACGTCGCACCCATAAAACTCAAGCCAACCTGTCCAAACTGTCCAACAGGAGCGAAGTGATTGTACACAACCATGTGCGGAGGACCTTGAACCCCTGGGATGCCTCCAGGACTTACAAACGGACCGGTAAAACTAGCAGGAGGCCCATAGAATGAATCTACACCAGAATGGCACTGTTTCCAGGATCCAAGAGGGCCAGGCGCTGGTGCACTACATTTTTGGGTTTGAGGTTGGGTGGTGGATACCGACTCATCATGGGGTCCAAAAGCAAAGACAGGACCTCCCATCATAGGATTTAACTCGTAAAAGGGAAATTGGGACGGTGAACCTCCAGGGAAATGTGAAAGCATCTGGCTTGAAGAATTCTGTGGACTTGGCAAAGTTGGCCACAGGGAAATCGGGGGAGTCTCAACAGACAAATCTGCAGGCAGGGAGACAGTTAGGGAGTCCTCGGCCCTTGTTTTGCTAGCTAATTGCTGATCACCAGCTGAACCTGTAATATAGTAAGCATTAAACTCGTATAACAAAAATTACAATCAAAATAAGAGGTCAAACTAGTCGTAGTAACAGCACCACAGCTTCTATTACCTGCTGTTACAATGTTAACATCCCCACCACCAATATTATTGGTATCAGAAACAGAAACAGAAACAGTGCATGTGCCAAGCCCATTCGTGACTATGAGTATCTCATCACTACTGATGGCTGCAACAGCAACGGCAGAAGCAGCTGCCTCAGCTTCAGCTTCAGCTTTACTATCTTCAATACGAGTACAAGAGTCAGAGTAGTGCTTCTCTTTATCAAAGAATTGATGACAATCATTCTCCGGACTGGAAAGTTTGTGAGGAATTTGGATGTCTGCGTGACAGAGATCTGTGGGACCAATACCAAGAAAAGTGGCACAGCTACCAGGTGGAAGAACTGTTGGAGATGTGACTGCACCTACATACATAGTTGAAAAGAGAAAATTAGAATTAATAAAAGTAAACTCGTAAAATCAGTTTTAAATCAGGTTTTGATTGCCTGCAGTTCCTCCAATACTCACCAAACTGAATTTTCTCCCCAGCAAGCAGAGAACTGATTGGATTAGAGGCAGAAGCATATGACCTATCGCTTGCCAAAATCGATGGTGATGGCACATTAGGATCACCAGCTAAACTAGAATGATCTACCGGGGGATGTAAATCAAACTGAGCAGGCTTCATAGCTTCATCAAGTTGGGTTTGTGTCAGGGCCATAACCTGCCAATGAGTCTAATCAGTTTAAGATTCAATCAGATTATAAAATCATACACAAGTAAAAGCACATTAGAAATATAAATCTAAGTGCAATCAGTTTGAACTTAAACCCTCCATGCGCTGAAATTGAAATCATGAAACATTAGTACACGGGTCCTTCTACCAAAGTAAAACAAAACAAAAATATTAAAATTGCCTATTAAAATCCAGAAAAAGCAAGCAGTGACAAAGGTCAACAAGGCAAATATCAAAATCTCATTTTAACATCCAAAAAAATAGGCAATGAACAAAATTAAAACTCAATAAGGTCAATATTTTCATCTTTGTACCTGTTGATTTCTACGTGAATTGCCCCAAGAAGTCAAAGATGTTTGTACATTATCCAAAATATCGTTCTTCTTGCCAAACATCAAGCCGTTGCTAGTTGCCAAAGCTGGGGTACTTGTCTGTATCGGCCTACAAAAATAATATAAGAAGTTGGCCAAGTTCTGAGAGATTAATGCGTGTAAGTTGCTTTATAATAAGTATACAAACCTAGCAGTATGCAACCTTTCAGTCTGGGAATCAGACTTCAGAGCAGGAGTACCAATTGGGGCCAATGGTTGAGAGACTACTTGAGAACTTAATGCACTTGACACCATAATATTTCCTGAACCACGTCCATCAGGAGCAACAAAATCAGATCGATTTCTCTTCACCATTTCTGCTTCCTTAGCAGCATAAACTTTCCTTGAATTGACAGAGGATAATGCACTTTTCAAAGTAGATCGACTTTTTGGTGGAATCTAAAAAAGTACTCATCAAATTAGTTAAACTATAAACTTCCAGTTACAGACAAACAAACAAATAAATAAATAAAAATTAAAATGAAGAACAGCATATAAACCTTAGAATTGTGGGACTTTGCCTTGATCTCTTTCTCTCTTTGTTCACGCCTATCATTCAGCATCTGCCTTTTAGATCGTACCTCAATGAAATCATCCTCATCACTGGGAGCCTCTATGCCAGGCTGCTCAAATACACGTATGATCCCACTCTGCAAAGGAGCATCAACATCCTCCCAAGAACCAATATTCTTTCTGAAGATACCCTCTCCAGAATATTGGCTTCCCTGGCTCTTGCCCAAATAATCTTTTTTCACTCCCTTTTCAGATCTATTACCAGAATCAAGCTCTAGAGAAGTACTCGCAACAGAGTTAAATCCTTCAGACTCTAGAGCTCGTTTTGATGGCTTATTAGATATGACAACCTTCCTAGTCCCATTTCTACCAGAATTGACCGCACTTATTCCACTAACAGTTGGCTTATCATCTACCTCTATGTAGTTTGAAGAAACTTGACTGTTAGACAACTTTTTATCCACAGTTTCCCTAACACGAAACTCACTACGTGGAGCATTGCGCCTAGCCCGCCTCTGAAATCCACCATTATCTAAGCGAGTAGATTCAGAACCTGCCAAGGGCAATCTAGATCCAGAATTTTTTGCTGTAAAGATGAATTTTTTCCCTCTTCCACCAGGAAATTGGCCACGAGTTTTAAACCTCCTCAAACCCTTATCTCTTGAAACAGAATCAAATGGCCACATCCCATCCTGAGCTCGACCTTCAGATTTTTTTCCCCTTGATACCATGTAATGATTGCCTGAAGTTGGAACATGGTGCCTCTGATGTTCTGCTTGAAAACCTGGTTGAGATCTGGAATTGCTCTCGTCAATGCAAGAACCAGCGGTTTGATCCTGATGATTCATAACTTTGACTTCTATACTGTCTGTTAAAGGTAATGACTTTGAATCCCCTGATGAATTCACATTCAAAGATCTTGACACAAGGCCCTGATTATCCTTCATAAAAGGCAGCACTTTATTTTTCCAGGACTTGATAAAACCAGTTTCCTGAGAATTTTGAACGGACAGGGCATCCCCTGGGATTTCATTTGAAGGAAAACCAGTTTGAACAGTGGGCGGAATAAATGTTGGCAGTTGAGGAGGCAAAGGCAATACACCTTGGGAGACAGAAGACGGATACCTTAGCTGGCCAAACTGGAATAAAGGGGGCTGTGATGAATGCATCTGAATTATAGATGGAGTAATCTGGGGATGCAAATGAAGAGGCATCTGTATAGAGCCTATCTGTATAGATGGTACAGGAGATGGTACGAGAGAAGGACCTGAGAATAACCCAAACTGAAGCTTGAGAGAAGGCTCAGCTTGACCTGAAAGGACAGCATTCGGCACAATAACTTGACCAGATGAAGATTGAGAGGCCATTGAAACCGAAGATGAGATTGACTGTTGAACAGACACACTAGATCTGCAAGAACTTCCTTGCTCGGTAATTTCAGGTTCTGGTAATGCTTGGGGAGTTTTCGATTGCATAACCTTGCCCTGCATCTCCTCAGGGTCAGGAATCCTTACTTGAGAAGAAGCATCCACGTATTGACAGACTTTACCATCAACTTGCAATCCTTTAGAAGACCCCTGTTCTTCTTTGATGCAACTTGAAATTTCTGTTGCAACATACATTTTTTCTTCATTTCCACAAATTCTTTCGAACTCATCATTTGGCATCCCCACTTCAATGCCTTCATTAAAACCTAATACCAAGTTATCTAACATGTGGGGTGACCCCCTATCAGTATCATCTAAATGCAAATCATCAAAATCTTGCGCAAGGTCAATGTTCTCGTCCTCCCCTTCATGAACTTCATCTTCTTCCTGATACCCATCATCATCTTCATCATATTCTTCTTGTTCCTGAACATGCTCGCCTACAACAGCCCATTCATCTTCATCACCTGTAGATACTCTAGTAGAGGTAATCATGATCACTTTACCAGCCTTGGCTGGTACGGCAGATTCATTCATCTCAATCGACAATGTGCCTTCTCTGCTAGCATATAAAACAGGTGAATCTCCAGAATCATCTAAGTCCTCGTGAGATAGATGAGTTGGAGAGGTTGGTGGGCTAAATAGAGAAAGGGTTGATTGTGAGTCACACTGCAGAGTTATGCAACCATCTGGTTTCTGGTCCTCATTCTCAGCATTCTCTAAATTAACATCAATTATCTCAGATAGTATAAAGTTTTCATGATGAATATACCCTGTCTGAGCAGTAGAAACATTCCTTATCGGATGATCACATTGTATCTCACTTTCTACGATATCCCGGGGAACTAATTCATATTCACCCCTGACAGAAGATTTATGTATCAAAGTTACAGATGGAGGAGGAAGAACTCGAGGCTGCTTCTGGGAATAGCGTGACCTTCCAACATAGTAGGACCCATCAGTCTCAGAAATTGGATTTACTCGTTCAGGGTAAGGAAAGTAGACGTTGTTGTGACCACCCTCTTGCCTCCATCCAGGATCACCAAAATTTTCGAAACTATCCTGAAATTCTGAGTCAAACTCTTGGCTCCTATTATATTGATCACCACTCTCAGAAAGGTCAGATCTCTGCAATCTTAGCTGAGAATAATCATCAGATTGTGATTCTGTAATACCTCTTCTATGAGATATCCTAGAAGTTGTAAACCCAACTCCCCCATAAAACTCTTTCCTAGAAGATAACCGCCCACCAACTGATGCCTCCTGCCTTTGATCGTTGTAGCCAATACTCTGGTCCTGTAGAACAAATTGAGAGCCACTTCCTCTCTCATAAAAATCTCTTCTCCATGAATTAACAGATTTCCCTTTGTCCACAAAGGCAGAAGAAGCATCTCTAGAAAATTGAGATCTAAGGGACACCTCAGAAGACCTATTTATACTAGATGACTCAGAAGAAGCTGATGTAGTGATTCTCTCCACCATCTTTTCACCATCTTCCCAATCAACTGTGCCATCCTTTACAACACTGGAAATCTTCTTTTCAGGAATATTTGAAGTCAAACTGCTTGATTTCACAGCTTCAGCCTGCCTCTTGGCAATCCTTTCCTCAACTTCTATAAGCTTTAGCTTAGCAGCCTGCTTTCTTCTCTCTTCCTCCAGAATAATCCTTTGTTTTTCTTTCTCTCTAGCTATCCGAAGTTCTTCAGCCTTTTGGATATTCTCCAGTCGTTCTTGTTCAGCTCTCCATGCTGCTTCTCTGGCTTCTTCTTCAGCTCTTCTCTGCCTTTCTTCATGTTCCCTTGCTAGCCTCTTTCTCTCTTCTTCTTCTCTCCTAGATAGTTCCAAAGCTCTTTCTTGTTCCTCAATAATTCTCTGTCGTTCCTGTTCTTGCATCTGTTGAACTCTCTCAAGCTCAGCCTCAAAAGACTCTCTAACAGGGTCATGAAAAGCAGAATGCATAATCACATCCTTCTTCTTCTTAACCACCCCAACAAGACCAGCAGTAAAAGGATCAGCAGCAAAATCTTTCATAAAAGGATCTTCCATGAAGGGTTTCTCATTCTTTGCAAAAGAACGTTTGTTCCTGCCAAAATTCAGCAATGGTTCATCAGCAGAAATTTGTTTCGAACCTGAATAGTATGATGAGTTTGCAACTAAAGTATTGTGTGTTTCACCCCTGTATCTACTGTGTTGCTCACTACCATACTTGTCTCTTGTAGTTCGATCTGGTTCTTGTGAGCTATAGGATTCTGTTGCACGGTTCCAAGTTTGGCGCCCTGATTGTCCAAATCCAGTATTTCCTCTCCCATCTTTGTGGGCATGTTCTTGAAAAGGTGAAACATGTATGTTATCAGCATTTGCTTCCCGATCAATGCTAGTAGGCCTGGCTGCAATATCATTTCTAGGATTCCCACTATATGAACGAAATCCATCTTTAGGAATAGGATTGTTTTTCCGGAAGCTTCCTTCCCAACCTTCTCTACTAGGTGATCTTGCATCACGACCATAAGGGTCCACTTTACGAATGTCACTGGAGTGAAACTTCCCAGATTCATCATCCCGTAAATTCCATTTCTGAGAAAAATTATTAATCGGCTTGTGGGGAAGAGGACTAACTCGAGGCATATCAAAGTCCCTCTCCCAATAAGCCTCACTCTTAGGGTGGCCTCGGTCCCTTCCCCTGCCAACCAAACCTTGGCTTGTATCACGTTCATCATCAGCCCAGTCTGATCTTGGACTCACTGAGACGAGTGGTAAAGGACCAGGGGAAATATCTTCCTGCTTCCGAGAAAACTCTAGTGATAGAAAACTTCTCGAACTGAAAGAGCCTCCATTTTTAGAATTTTCCCTACGAGGACTTTTTAATGATGACTGATATTTTGTGCTGGCATCTAAACTTGAAGATAAATGAGAAGTATCCCTTTGTTCTTCATATGAACCGTCAGCCGCATGCTTCAATTTAGAACTCGCCCCATCTTTCTGTTTCTGAGAAGGCACAATGGCAGATGGTAAAGTTGCTTGCAAAGAAGGGAAATCCTCGCCTCGCAAAACTGGGGTCTTTTCAACTGCAGTATGCACCTGAGAGAAAGCAGAAGTAGACCCAACTGGCCGGGCTGAAGGAGGCATATACACACTGCTCACCCCATCAACATTTCGCAGAGACGGATCAATTTTGTTCACTACACTACCAGTACTAAGCGTTTCTTTGTCTGGAAAATCGTTGGTCCTTGGCTTTGTCCAACCCATTCCAGCCGAAGTTGGCCTCTGTCCGTTTCCCATAACCCCTCCAGCAGTTGGGCCAGAAGTTGAACCTAAAGAATCAAGTCTCTGATGCTCCTTTCGCAAGGAAGGCAGATTCAAGGGGGGTGGAACAGAAAGCTTCGGCCCAGGTTTCTGGGAACTTCGAGGCCTCGAAAGGACCACCATTCCTCCTCCTCCGGCCCCATGACTACCAGGCCGCGTTCGATTTGATCCATAAGAGTTGGAATGATGATGAAGCTGTCCATAGGATTTATTGAGATTCACGGACGCAAACTTGGTCCCAACGCCAGGATTAGCCATCGCAGGGTGCACCCCAACAAAACTGTAATCCGGTTGGCAGATCCCGAATCCCGCCAAAGCATCGAAGAACCCAAGAATTTCTTATTCCTGATGGATGAAATCAAAACAAGAATTAAGCACTACGTATTACAGATTCGGAAAGCTCAATACAATCGATCAAATCAACCAATCAATGCTATTAGGGTTTCAGAGAAATCGTGATTTCAGAAAGAATCAAAGCGGGAAGATAGTAGGTAAGGAAGAAGTTACCTGGAGCAGTGTGTAAGTTTGGGAGATTATGGTGCCGCAGCGCGGAAGAAAACGTCAGATGAAAGAAACCCCTCTACACTGACCAGGACGAAGACACGGGGTGGAGAAGAACAGAACGCCCAAACGCTCAAGCATCGGAACATAAACACTTTTTATTAAAACTAATTCTAATCCTTATGCGTATAAAATTATATTAATTTTAATGGTTTTCTTTATAAAATCTTAAAAAATAGTTTTTATTGTTTTGTTGTAAATCAAATCCAACATCAGCTTTACAAGTTCGATCTCGAGAATCAATATTCGTCCTTATCCCTCGATATGTACTAAAAAAAAATAGTCTTTATGTATGAAAAGATTATCAAATCTACCTATTATTTATGAAATTTTATCCAATATATCAATAGTATACCTATTCATATTCCTTCTTTATTTATTTTCTAAGAGGAGCTATAATTTTTTTAGGCACGATATTCTTAATATACAATATATCAAAATTATACAATTAATTCTTGTTATCTACATCAAATATATTGAAAAAGATATATGTTAGCATTGTTGGGACGAAACCGACACACTACAATTAAGAAATAATAATTAAAGAGAATGATGACATGGAAAGGCTGTGATTTCGTCCAAGCGAAATTTTGGCTTAATTCAAGCGAAATGCGTGTGTGTGATTCCCCAAGGTTGTGCAAGTATACAGTCTTGTTGTAGCAAGTTTTAATCTAAGTACAGGTCATTCTCCACAAGGATTTTTGTTATATTTTTTGTTTGTTTTCAAATAAGAGTCATGTGTAACAAGTTGGTTGATGAAGTGAGTAGGTAAATGATCTAAATAAGTGAAATAACAAAAGAACAATATGAGACTAAGTATCGGAAGGGCTTAGGATTTTTAAGGGCTTTGCTTACGCAACGAGGTTAGTGAGGACGAACAAACGACAGATTTCCCTTGGCTCTCTCGAGCTGTGGAATTTGGCTCTCTCAAGCTCCTAGTACGGTTCTCTAAAACTCAAATAGCTAATTAAGCAAACTACGGCATTAAGCGAACCTTATCTCTAAGTGTTCTTTGATTAGTAGACAAACCTAGCAATCTTAATGTTATACATGCAAGTTCGCTCTACTCTCTTTTCTCAAAGCGAAGTAAAGTTATACACACCGTTTGTCAAACGGAATGTAAATGAAGTTAAAGACAGCATGCATAAGAAGTTTTGTTCACTAACCCTTTCGCCCAAGCGAAATACCTTACTTCCTCATAATCTCCTGATAACGAATTTAGCTACTCATACTGGTAAACATGCTTAAAATAAATGAAGAAACAGAAAACATGCTTTAATGAAAGATTAAGAAAAGAAAAGAGTGCACTAAATAAAAGACAAGTAAAGCTAGAGGGATAAGAAACTCCTAGAACTTAATAAACTTTGAAACGTCTCCGGCGAAACTCCGGTTACAAGCAAAACGTCTTAGAAAGAATATAAATTGTGCTGGAAAGCAATAAACACTTAAAGCTCGGCGAAATCACTCTGAAGGCTTGAAAACTAAATGGAAGAAGTAAACTTTGGTCGGAAGTGGGAAAGCTCTGAACAAATGACGGTTAAAAAAACGCTCTCCAAAACTTTGAACCCTTGAAATGGAGACGAAGCTCGCCTTTTATATGCTATCGGATAACTTCTGCGAATGGCCTGCTCCACGATCGCTGCTCTGCTCTGACATTCTTCTGCTCCACGATCTGCGTTGTCTAATGTGTCAGAGTCGACATAAATGAACGGCTGAGATCAATCGTCAAACATCCGATCTTTTCCATGCATCCCTTGGATTAGATATTTCTGCAACCCAACTATTTCGCTATGCTTCGCCGAAGCGACGTGGGATGGAATTTGGGATTGTCTTTGCCAGGTCTGACCTTCACTGGAGCGCAATTCTCCTTCATGATTTCGCTTCACTCCCATGTTCTCTGCAACAAAATAGAAAGTATCAATTCCTTTTTAATACTTAGTCATTTTTTACAATTACGCATACTTCACTACAGCAAGATCTCAAAAAAAGTACCCTACTCAGAAAAATATAGGATATTTTGCTAAAACATAGTGAGGGGCATGATGGGGGCGAAATCTTAAACATAATTCATTAAATATAGCAAATTTGATCTAAAATTATATTAATTTAAGCTATTTTACTCTCAATTTTTTAGAGTTATCAAGCATACATTATGTTGATATCGATTTTGATGTGGTCGATATCCATGGAGTACATATATTGTTTTATTTATTTTAATTGATATTTATCCAATAAATTCCAATTCCATAATATATCCAATATACTATAAATAAAAAAAAAGTCTAATTAATATATCAAATATATTAATTCTCTACTTTAATAATTATTCAATAATTATTAACCCAATTAATATGTCCAACATATTAATTAATATTCTTCATTTAATTATTCTCCAATAATCATTAAACTAATTAATATGTCTAACATATTAATTATTGTGATCTCTTAATTAAATAATTATCCAATAATTATTTATAATTAATTTATCATAATAAATTAATTTATCCTTATTAATATTTACCCAATAAGTACTTAATTAATATATCAAATATATTAATTATCAAGTTTAATAAATTAAACTCTTAATTATGTCCCACATAATTAATTTGTGCATTTGAACTCTTCAAAATCACTCTCTAATAAAACAGTGTACCAGCAAGTATGAGCTAGCCTGGGACCAGTGGACCTATAGGTTGAAAGCTACAATGACTCAGGATTCAATCCATTTTCGTTAAAATCAGGGTTATTCCACTAAAGTTCTGTGCTGAACTCTTTCGTACTATAGGACAAGTTAACGTCCACGGATATAATCGGTCATCTAAATTCTTCACGAGCTTGTTCGTAATTCACAGTTGGGACAAGAAATCTATTCTACCCTTGTGATTACATTTTTCTCATTAAGCGCCACTGATTCCTCTAATGAAGAAGTGTTTATAATCCAACTATAAATCAATGTCCACTTGAGCCAATGAGAGGCGTGATCCCTTTGTCTAATGCCTAGAATCAGTTCTTAAGGGAACCACTCTACATCTTCCTCAAAATTCGAGAAGGCGTGAATTCTTTCTTGTGACGTTGCGTTCCCAGCCACTCACTATGGCAATCCCCAACGTGGGAGACTTGTTGACTCGGCTTTGTTTGGCTGGTCTCACCCATGCGCATCAAAGGACGCTTTCATAAAGCAAGTGTTCACAACCCATTTAGGATTAAGATCACATCGACATATGATCATCCTTAGCAAAGTAGTTGATATGATTCTATAACGAAATTACTAGATCGATCATAAAACTTCTGGTCCCGTCTTATGCAAAATCTTCTTTTTGCATAGGCACTTCGACTCACATGTCTCCACATGAACTACTAGGATCAGATTGTCTGCAACCTTTACAAAGCAGGTCGTACCAACAGTGTCACCAGGACTTAGGTGCCCAGTCTTAGTCCATATACTGCAGACGTTTTAGGCTATTAACTTGACACTAGATTCACTTGTATGCCTCACATAATTATCCAAGTGTACATCCAAATAATCATGGGAGTATCGCTAATAATCCAATTAATGCAATAAAGCTGAACGACATTTGTATATTAAATGCGCAATTAATGAAAATAATAACTTTTATTAATAACTGAAATATAACATTAAATGTCTAACATTAAATGTTTGTTCTTTAAATATAAACTACTAGGCCTTTAGGGCACAACCCCTAACAATCTCCTAGTTGCACTAAAGTCCTAGTAAGACTTTACATGTAAAGCCAAACATCAAGCTCACACTTGGTCTAGACCGTAGGAGATGCGTCTCGTAGATCGAAACTCCTTAGGTGACCCTCGAACACTTTAGCCAGGTGATCATTTGTAAAAGGATCAGCAACATTATCAACAGTGTTAATCTTAGTGACTAGAACTTTGCCCCTATGCACTATCTCTCTGATGAGGTGATATTTTCTCTCTATATGCTTCCCTCGTTTATGGCTTCTAGGTTCCCTGGAGTTAGCCACAACCTCGATGTTATCACAATATAAAGTGATCGGCTTATCATACCCGGAACCACTTCTAAATCTGCTAGGAAGTTTTTTAACCATACTACCTCTTTTGCTTCTTCATAAGTAGCTACGTACTCAGCTTCCATACTGGAGTCTGTGATGCATCCTTACTTGATGCTTCTCCAAACTACAGTTGGGTCATTGAGGGTGAACCCTGAACCTGATGTGGACTTCCTAGAGTTCTTATCACTTTAAAAATCAGAGTTTGTGTACCCAGTAAGGATCAAATCCTTAGGACCGTACACAAGCATATAATTTCTCGTTCTCTTAAAATACTTAAAATATTCTTAACCGCAATCTAGTGATCTATTCCTAGATTTGACTGATATCTGCTGATAATGCCTATCGCATAGCAAATGTCAGGCCTTGTACACAATATAGCATACATTAAGCTCCCTACTACTGAAGCGTAGGGTATCCGTCTCATATCCTCTATTTTTTGAGGTGTCTTAGGACTATTGTCCTTAGACAGTGAGATTCTATGCTTAAAAGGTAAATGACCTTTCTTGGAATCTCTCATAGCAAACCTACAAGTATCTTGTCATGTACGATGCCTGAGGCAAGGCTAGTGTTCTCTTGCACCGATCCCTTATTATCTAAATCCCAAGGGTGTACGAAACGTCACTCAAATCCTTCATCTGGAATTGGTTTGCTAGCCACCACTCGATATCAGTCAACACCCTTACATCATTTCCAATGAGTAAGATGTCACCCTTACATCATTTACATTATGTTCTTCATTGATTTTCTTGTAAACACAAGGCTCATCAACGTTCTTCTCAAACCATATGATTTGATTACACCTTCAAATCGATTATTCCAAGACTGAACGGTTGCTTCAATCCATAAATGGATTTAACAAGTTTGCAAACTTTTTGCTCTTGTCTTTTGAACTCAAACCCCTCTTGTTGGTTCATGTAGATATCCTCTTCAAGATTGTCATTTAAGAATGCAGTCTTGACATCCATCTGCCATATCTCATAGTCATAATATGAGACAATGGATAAAACGATCCATACAGACTTTACATAGCAATAGGGGAGAGATTTCTTCATAATCCACTCATTCTCTTTGAGTGAAGCCCTTTGCTACAAGTTTAGCTTTGAAGGTTTGCACCTTCCCATCTACACCCATTTTTCTCTTATAGATCCACTTGCACGTCATAGGCCTTAAATTCTTAAGTGCGTCTACGAATGACCAGACTGAAATGAAGTACATCGACTCCATTTCGAGGTTCATGGCTTTTATCCATTCTTTCTAGTCAATATCCTCCATTGACTTTTTAAAAGACTGAGGATCTTTAACATTATCTTAGATAACGTTATGTGTCTTCAAGACACCTACGTAGGGAACCAGATTACTTCTAATCCTCCTACTACGTCAGGTAGACATCTTTCTTAACTAGGTGGGATTCATATGTCAAATCCCAAGAATTCATCAATAATCCTAGTTGATGAGTTTTTAGCATCCAATGCTGGTGAGCTGTTAAAAACCCTTGTTGACCCTCCTGCAACAACACTTGTTGTAGAATCTGTAGCATCATTGGAAGACAAATCTTTTAACACTAGCCGATCAAGATTTATGGTCTCTAACTTAATCATCTTCTTAGAATGTTGCATTTGTTGATACAAACACCTTATTCTCATCTTAGTTATAAAAATAACCCATTTTCTTTTCCTTGGGGTAGCCTACAAATAGGTATAATTTTGAACGTGGTTCTAATTTCTCTAGATTTGCACTCAACACATACGCCAGATGATAACTCTTAAATAGAGCACATTTTAGGCTATTCTATTCTGCATTATTCTAAGGTTCAAGGGAAATAATTAGGCTATAATATGTACATTGCGAGTAAAAACTGCTAGAAGTCATATGCATTCACGAATTAGCATCAGAAGCACAATTTCTTGGTTTTAGCATAATTATTGTATAAACTGTGCTAAATTAATGCACAATACAAGCAAGCACGAGAAGAACAAATCAGTGCGAATGGTGACAAGCAGCGTGTAACGGCCCAATTTTCCATTCCGGTTCTCCAGGTATGTTCAGTTGCTATTTGGGTTGTTCGGTTGGGCAGTTAGGGCAGTTTGAGCCTCTAGGGGCATTTTGGTAATTTTACCTTTAGGGGTAGTCTCGTAATTATCCAGGGTTTCAAGACTTTTTTGTTAATTGTTGAGTTCGGGTTTTCTCTTCGGTTTCAGGTTTCCAGGGCTAGTGTTGCTATTTGAGGGGTTTGGAGATTCTTTTGGATAAAAGAAAAAAGAGAAAAAAAAAGGTGTCTTCGCCAGGATTCGAAGCCGGAACCCTTCTGGACACATGTAACAATCCTGTTAGTTCCTCCTTATTTGGCTGAGACCTAAAGAAACTAGCTGCACTCCTTTTTTCTCCAATTCATGAATTTTTCTTCCTCGTTCTTCTTCTCCCTTTGTCGATCTCCATAGCCAACAGCCCGAGATCTCAAGCCCTAGCCAATTTCTTTTCTCTCTACCGATCACTAAGCCTCACCGCCAACTAATCCTTGTGGCCGAACAGCCCACGCGCGCAGCCACCGAACCAGCAGCCCGAGATCGCAAGCCTTAGGCAATCTTTTCCTTACTGAGATCACCAACTCTCCATCGTTGCTTCTCTCTTGCCGCCTTTTGCAAACCCTTGCCGATCGCTATTCTCGCGATCCCGTACACCTTCACTGCGTCATCGTACCGTCGCCACGATCACCCGAGAGAACTGTACATCTGCCATCACCGCTCGCCCTTTGCCTCACCTTTGCACGCGCGATCGCATTCTCGCTCCCCTTCGCGTCGCCCCGTTCATGTCTGCGAAGCCGCACGCCTTCGCCCTACCGCTAGCACCCGTACTCGCACCCGCTCCGTGTTGCAGCAGCTTGCATCCTGCAGCACACCTGCAGCCGAGCCCCGTCGCCGTGCCACGCATCCTAGGCCGCACGCAAGCCTTACTAAGAGCCTGCTCTTGCCAAGGCCAGCTGTTGAGACCTCCCTCTCGGTTTAGGGTAAATTCTTTCCCGAGTGTGTGTTGATTATTTTATTTTCGTGCAGCTGTTTCGAATGGTGTTTAATTCGTGTATGTTATTTATTATTTTTTAGGTTTGTTGGATCTGCAGCGCAAGGAGCATTTTTACCTGTTTGTATTTTTTGCTCGTTTCTAGGTAAGGATTTCTTGTCGGGGTTTTGTGGACCCTGCGAGACTTCTTTGATTGCATTCTTATTTACTAGTTTTACTGTTACGAGCATGTTTAGTGGATAGGAACTTCTGTGCTGATCTTTTTCTGCTAGCATGTTTACTTCTGCTTTCACATGTTAGTTCCATGCTAGGTTTGTTCTCCCAGCATGCTTGATTTCCTGCTTTTAAGCTCGTAGTACCATGTAACACCACAGTGTTAAAGAAAGAAAAAGGAAAACAAAAAAGAAAAATATGAATAT
>JBBMKA010058997.1:0-17812 GCA_037833695.1 Sechiopsis laciniata
ATAATTAACATTATAGTTGAAATTTATAGATATTTTCTAAAAAAATCTAATTATTTAAAAGTATTGTCCAAAAAAATTAAAAAAATGTAAAAATAAAAAATAAAAATAAAAATCCCCGCGGGGAACCCGACCCCGCCGGTGTCCCGCCGGGGAATCCCCGCCCCGATCCCCGAAAAAAAAAACGGAGATTTTCCCGGGGACGGGAATTAAATTAGGGGGAGGGACAGGGCCGGGGAACCTATTCCCCGGCCCCGCCCCGCCCCGTGGACATCTCTACTTAAGGTTCATACTTGAATAACAACGAAAAATTTAACATCGGGTAACTACGTCCGTCTTTTGATTAGGCATCGAAAAATTAATGTTACATGTGAGTTTCGAACCTTAGATCTTCAAAGGAGCATACCTTCAAAGTCGAAGTTTCAACTACTTTGCCACCTCTTAGGGAAGAAGCACATTTTTTAAAAAATCCTCTACTAATTGGCTTTTGTTAAAATATCACTTTGTGTTTATAATTTGTATTTTGTTATATTTTAGTTAGTTTTTTTTAGTTCAGCTTAATGCCTAATTTCAGTTTCTAAATTTTAAGAGAATTTTTTTTTTTAAAAAAAAATCCATGTAATAAATTTGTAGTTAATATTTACCAAAATTAGTTCAATAATATCAATAATTATAATCCAAAAAACAAAACCAAATATGAATATATTTTTTTAATTAATATATATATATATATATATATATATATATATATATGTAGATTTTTAATGAAAAATAACAAAAAGAAGAAAAAAAACAATTTTAAGTTTTCTTTTTTACATATACAACATTTGAAAGTTGGGAGACCAAAATTAATCAATTTTTTAAGTATATAATCAAAATAGTATTTAAATGAGAATCAAATATCATTTCTCATAATCAAACTTGTAATCGTGGTGTTAAATTGAATTACCTCCAAACAATACAACCATCTGACCAGTGTGTCTCTTTCAATAAATACAACACATATTCTCGCATAGTAGGAAATCGAGACATTCTCAAAAAGGAAAAAAATGAAAAATCCTTTTTTCTAAAAAAAACAAAACAAAAGAATTCTTAATCGTTAGTTAAAAGTCATGCTCACTTACCAATAGTGTATGCTTAATGATCAACAATTTTTTGAGTTCAAATTCCCATCCCAATTAATATAATCTGAAAAAAAAAAATAAAGTGCTCACTTAAGCCAAAATTGCCACACGTTAAACAGTTTTTTCTTTCGTTTTTTTTTTTTAAATTACCATTTGTATTGTGGCTGTACTTTAGGACCAACAGGTTTTATTTCATTAAATTATTAAAATAAATTTTAAAAAAAAAAAAAAAATTCGTTTGGTCTGGGGCCGACATGTCGTTTATAAAATAAATAATTTGCATGCGCTTGTTCGTACGTTGGTGCCTGGTGGTGATATTACGAGGATACTATTTTATTCCCAAATTCTTGCGCACACCAAATTTAATAATGAATATTTTTAAACACAAAAAGCTTCTTTTTTTTTTTTTTTGTACAAAACACAAAAACTTAATAATAAATTAAAATAGGCATTATTAATTGATTAAAAAAAAGACACTATAAATTGATTTTAAAAAGGCATTATTAATTTATTGCGATTATTACATTAAAAATCAAACGAAAGTGGCCCAAAAAAGCCAAGGCTTTTGAAGGAGCCTTTAAATAAAAGAAAAATATAACTTTTTTTTCTTCCTTTTTTCTCTGTGAGGAAAAGAGAAAAGGTAAGAGCAGGCAACTGAAAGTTTCTTGTTCAATTTGTGTTTGTTGTTTGCTTGTAAATTTTTTTCTTTTTTGCAAGAGAGAGAAAAATGTCATCGGCTTTTTTTTGGCAGCCCACGTTGCTGTAATAAATAATAATTAGGCTAAATAATGCTAAAAGGTCCCTAATATATATATATATATATATATATATATTTCTATATTTCTATATATTTTCAATTTGACCTTTTTTTTTTTTTGAGAATAAACAGGGGCAATTTATTTCAAAAAACTAATTTGTCAATATTTATCCTTATTCAAAAAACTAATAATAATTATCCATTATGCCCTTCCGTAGGAAACTGGTTAACATAAAGCTAATTTGTCATTATTTTAATTTGAGTTAATTTGTCAATAATTGTTGTTTATCAACAGATTTACATTTAGACATGTTGAAATGACTTGGACGTGTCAATTAAGAAAAATGAATTTTATTCATTAGGGGGTAAAATTTTGTTTATCAATGGATTAGAATTTGTATGTTAGTATTAGTGGGTGAAATTTTGTTCATTATTGTCATCAAGAACAATAACCGTTAGTGCATACCGATAAGCTAAAAGGAGAACCATATGACTTACTATATTTAATTATTAAAAAAATACATTAAAAAATCAGATAAATAATTATAGTGGATTGAACTTACTTGGTTGATTGTAAGAAATTGCCCTATTAAAACTCACCAATATATTAAGATCTAAGTGAGAATATTCTAATAAAGAGATTAGGGAATATTTTTTGGTAACGAAAGAACTAATGTTATTGATAATACATTTAAGCTAAGCATCAACATATATACATATATATATATATAAACATTATCAATAAAAGTAATTTTCCAATATCATAAACGATTATTTTTACCAATAATGTAAAAAATTAATAAATAATAAAAAAAATAAAACCTAACTTAAAATAATGAGGTGAATAATAATTTTGTAAGATTAATTTGTAGAATGATCTTTTAATAGCTTTCTAGAAAGACGCAATAAAAAGCCAATGAAGTGATTACTTTATGGACGTAGAAAAAATTGCAATTATTGAATGTATGATTGTTTGAATCTTGTCTTTCCGCTGATGGTTTTTCAACTCCTAAAAGAAAGATCAAAGTAGGTTTGACATTTTGCATCACCAAGTCTATTTATTGCAAATTAGCCAATTGTAATCGTGTGAACTTGAACAACCATTTCAGAACAATTTTGTACTTCTTTTTTCACTTTTACAACGTTATATATATATAATTTTGTCTTCTTTTTTCATTTTTATTTTATTAAAAAATAAACTATTTTCTTATACATTTTATAAATTCATATTCATATTTATCGAAGATCAAAGAATTGTCAATAAAATATACTAATTAATAGGTAACAATAAATTAAATATTTTTTCTATTAAATTTGTCACCTTATACATCTCAAGACCCTCTTTGACCCATTGAACTACTCTATGATGATTTAATTATTATTTTAATAATAAATTGATGTACATATTGCATTAAAAAGAAACACATTATTTTATAACAATAAGTTTTTAATTATAAATTTGTAAATACGATATTTATAGTATATCTCTAAACAATTGAAGTTTCATAATTTTTTTTTTTTTTTGTTATTAAGGATAATTAAACAAAGAAATAAAAAATATTTATTTTTTATAAATAAAAATATTAAAATTTATTGTCATATATTAAGAGATAATATATATCTATTTATTTTAATTTTAAATATTCAAATTTATTTAAATAAATATTTGATATAATAATAGTATAATTATTATAATTATATACCGGTATATTAATATACTTAAATTATAATAATATTATTGTTTCTTTAAAAAAATAACAATATTATTATTATAATTAAAATATATCAAACATAAAATAAGAAAATAAGAAAATAAGTAAAAAAAAATATTTTTAAAAAAAGATGAAAAAATGTTTTTAAAAAAAGAAAGAAAAAAAAAGAAGAAGATGAGAGGAGATGAAGTGAAAAACACCACGGGCCAAACAAGATGTTGAAGCCCAACACTTCACCTCATCTCATCTCATCCTAAAACAAACATACCCTAAAAGTTTAAATTCAAAGATAAACATTAATATATATATATTTTTGAGAATTTATATTATATTATTTAAAAACTAAGTACTTATCTCTGTGTCGTATATATATGTATAGACGTTAATTAGGTATTATAGACATGACATTAATTAGGTATTAGTATTTGATGGCATGCAGTTCTCCTCAAAATTAATGGATAATAGGGGGAATACCTATTATCCATTAATTAAAGACTTCTCATCTTTCAATATGAAATAAGATGAGTATCTCCAACATGCCTTTCAAGATAGTGTCATATAGGAAACATTATCTTAGATTAAATTTGAATTTTCTGATCCGAAATACCCATTGTTCACTTACTCGATTGGGTTGGATCCGGATCTTCAAGATCAAATATCCACTTAATTTTTTGTCTTTTTAGATGGGGGTAACAAATCACCTGCTTAGGTTGAATCAAAATTTTAAAAACCAATAACTAACATGTAGGTGTGATATCATATTAAAAAATATTAGGTTCCGCACCTCAAAACAGTCAATTGATTTTGAATTGTAACCCCGTATTACCTGATAATTAGGGTTTGGAAGTGTTAGCTAAAAAATGAATGAACCAAACTTTATTTAGTTAGTGGGTAGATGAAAGAAAGAGGAAAGGCAAGCAAGCCCTTTTGTATTATTCTTTTGAAAAAGCAAAAAATTTGCTCCTTCGAAAAGATTGACACTTTTTTTTTTTTTCATTTGAGAGGAACTCGCACCTTGTTTTCTTATATTAGTTTTTTACGCCATTTGGAAGGAAGCCTCTCAGCAATCTCTCAATTGCGTTTTTATTGCATGACAGAGCTCATCAATTCTATATTTTGCAATTCTTTAACCAAAGAAAATGGAAAAACTAAAAAAAAAATACAACCTTTCCATTTTGTGATTCCAAAAAAAGTTATAGTTTATTGAAGCCAACACTACCTAGAAGTGTATAACTTAACTTTAATTTAGTTCTTGTCATTTTTAAATTTAGAATTTAAATTTATGGTTTTATAAAAGTTAAAATTAATTGGTATTATTTGATCAAACTTAAAACTAATCTAGTTCATTTGTAATTGTGGTTAAATTAAGTAGGTAGAATTAAATATTTATGTATAAATTGTGTTTTTTTAATTCAACAACACTTTTTAGTCTCAAACCGATAATCAACTAGTTATTATCCAATATACCGTTTTAACTGCTTCTTTTGACAATTGTGTGTTTGTTTTGTTGATCATGTATATTAAATAGATCACATTCGTGTTGTCAATTTTAAAAAATGGATTTAAGTATTTAATTCAACTCATTTTTTATCCAATCCATCATTAACTTATCTAAATAACCTGCAAACTTCTGCGTATTAAGTTTGTCAAGGACATTATATTTTTTTAGGTTTCTCAAATACTAAATTTTGTTTTTTATAATTTAAGATATTAAATTCTAATTTTCTTTAAATTAAATGAACTAAATTCTACATTTAAAAATTGTAAACTCTAAATCCAATTCGTGAAATTTATAACTTAATCCAAAATGTAACTTTGATATTTTTCTTCTTTAAAAAAAAACTTTAATATTTTTCTTTTCAAAATAAAATAAAGTATTGTTGTTTGAAATATCTCACCAGATTGCTATTCTTGGGAAAAGGGGAGATCTTGATGGCGAAACTAGCGGCAAAGTGTCTTTTTTTTTCTTCTTTTTTGTTTGAATATGATGTGACCGGGAAAAAAGTTTTTTATTTTAAATTTAATGGAAAAAATGTATTCTCCAATTAAAGTTTAGTCCTATCACTCAAAAATTAGAATTTAATTTTTATAATTTTAAAAAATAGAATTTAGTTTTTATAGTTTGATAAAATTCAAAAAGAGGTTTTTATTGTTTCTAATCGTTAGCGGGGTGACTACGTGAAATTAATGATAGCAATGTGAGTTAAATGATTTATTGGACAAAAAATTCAGTATAAATAGCTAATTTTCAAATATATAATTCATCGTAATTACAAATGACAAGTACATATTTAGATTTTATCAAACTATATGGGCTAAATTCTAACTATCTTCAAACCAAAAGACTAAATTTTAGTTTTTTTTTAATTACATGGACTAAATACTATTTTCTTCAAATCATAGAAACTAAATTTATAATTTACTCTTTAACATATTAAAAAAAAATCAAATTGAAACTAGGTCATAAACTTATAGATTAAAATGCCTTTTTTTTTTTAATAATTCAACAATATTTATAACTTGAATCGATTATTATGTAATATATGATATCACCAAAATACTACTCTTTCAACCGGCTGTGCGCATACTTGGAGGTATACTTTGTCAAATACATATTAGAAATATATTATTTTCTCTGAATATGTCATTTTCACTTTTAAATTTTTCTTTCCTTTTTTTTTTTAAATTTTCTTTCTAGTTTTTATTATTTTTTTAATTCAATAATATTTTACAACGATGTTTAAAATGGATATCTAAATTCATATTATCTTAATTATTAGATCATACATTATCAAGCTACTTTTACTATGTTGTTGTTGATATGAAACTTTAGTAATATTTGAATTAAAGAATAATTGAAAGCGCAGAGATTCATATCCATAACATTTATACATGAACATTCACTTTATTTTAGTATAACAATATTTAAAATTAAGAGATTAAATATGAACTTTCTAATTATTAAATTATACATGATATAAAAAAAAAAGGTTCATTTTGATTGAATGATCACTAATTTATGTCAATTGAAATATACTCTTGTAATAAATAATTTTTTTGCAGCAGTCATTCAGAATTATTTATATGAAAATACTAAACTTTTAGGGAGTAATAATTATTTTTTAGTAGAACCATTACTCTATATTTTAATATCATGCAATAAACCAGTAGATTTATTAACATATTTTTCAAATAGCTACTGTATATAATTTTAATATTTTTATTTGTAAAATAAAATTATTTAGTTCTAATAATGTCATATTAGTAAAGTGTAGGTTCTCCTACACGTTCATGTATCGGGAAACTTTCCTCCAAATATGCATCCGATAATTGATAGTAACTAAAGCTGTTAATTTTCTAAAACTTTAAATGGCTAATGGAATGAACAAAACTCTACAAAAATTTGTAAATATATTGTGGCAAGATATATTAAGGTGAGATGAACTCAACCCACTTTTTTTTTTTTTTTGATGATTTGTGATACATTATTTCAATAATTGTGAATCTCGAGTTAATATATGCCTATGTGAACTAACTTTACATTACTTTGACTATGTTTAGAATACTCAAAGTTTAAAGTTTTTTTTTTTTGTCAACCAATTTTGATTTCTCAAGATGAAGTTTAAAATCATTAGGGCATTCGAAAAATGGACGGTTGGATTTTAATCAAACGGTTCAAAACTTGTGGGGTTCTTTTGGGACGAAGACTTTTTATTATTGGGTTTAGGTTTAGACTCTCTCCTCAAAAAATGCCTTTCGAATTCCTTCGGAGTTAAGTTTCTCCATCTATTGGTTTATTTTTATTATTATTTTTTTAATAATAATAATATTAATATTAATAAAATATATATCTCAATCTCTATTTCTCTCTCTTCATGCTTAAATATGTTATTTCGGATTTTCGAGGAACCTGCCAGTGCAAGTGTTTTTTAGTATAACAAGTGCTTTCTCATTTTATTATTTTTAGGTTTACTTTATATTTTTTTAATAATTAAATTATAATTTGTATTTTAATCTATTGTAATTTTAGTCATGGATTTTATTTATTTTTAATCTATTTGATCAATAACGTTTGAAAAGTATATAATAGGCCTGAACCAATATCTACTAAGTTCTTAATTTACTTTTATTTTGGGTTAATAGGTCTATGAATTCCAATTTTGTGTCTAAACTCGTGGTTATATTTGACATTTTTATATTAAACATAATTTAAAATTTAAGAT
The DNA here is from genome assembly GCA_037833695.1 of Sechiopsis laciniata. Lineage (NCBI taxonomy): Eukaryota > Viridiplantae > Streptophyta > Magnoliopsida > Cucurbitales > Cucurbitaceae > Sechiopsis > Sechiopsis laciniata. The sequence continues at coordinate 7,814 of JBBMKA010058997.1, forward strand.
TCTATTAAATAATAAAAAATAATAATTTTCTGACTATTATTTTGATTATTTTTTAAGAAAAAAAATAATATAGACTTATTTAACACAATAATAGTAGTAATAAAAAAACAAAATAATATTAAGTGTTCAGAAATTTACCGTAAAAATGCATACACATTTTTGTGCCAAAAACTTATTGAATACTGTCCCTTTTTTTTTTTTAACATACAAACTTTTAAATATTGAGTAACTTAATCTATTGTAATTCATTTTTAAGCTCTTCCAACCATGATAAAACTATTTTCTTTTTTTTTACCATTTTTAATTGAGTTATTACTAAAAAAAAAATATACATAATTTTATATCAAAAATAATTCTTAAAAAACTATAACTTTTTTTTTTTTGAGAAATTAAAAAACTATAACTTAAGTTTAACTTCATTTGATTATCATGGCTAATTTAGTTTGATAACATAAAACTTTAAATTCTAAATTTAATTTGCATACTTATCGTGATTTTAAAATTATCATATTTAGTTCATGTTATCGTTTTTTTTTTTTATTGAGAGATAGTTCGTGTTATCTTTAGATATGGTAATGAATTAATATTGTATATCTATATTTAGAATGAAATATATATCTACTAGAAAAGAATAAAATATATATTTATGCGATGATAAAAGAAGGGTACAAACAATTTCCGAAACCTGTTTAACATTAAAATTCAAACTAAATTGGACTAAATTAAAACTATAGAAATAAAAAAATCTAATCTAAAAATATATCTAAATTGTAAAGACCAATTACCAAATTAATAATTTAACACAATTATTTGTGTTAATGAGTTTGTCTTTTTGTTTCTACAAGAAACAAATAATGATGCCCACTAGTGTGTGTGTGTATATATATATATATATATAATTTCAGTAGATATCATATCACCAGTTTACTTACGTTACAAATTATTATCAATAGCATAATAAACAAAATTATAAATTAAAAGGAATGGAACCAACCTATATTGCATTAAACCTTTATTTTCTTTGGTGAGTACCTAATACATTAATTAAACTACTCCGCCATTATTCATTAATAAATAAATAAAATCTAAGAGAGAGTGTGATTTATTGTCTTTTTATTAAAGCAATTGAGAAGATTATCCAAATATCTTCTTAAAAAGGAAAAAAGATGAACCAAATCCCACAAGAAATGCCATCCAGCCGTGTGAGTTCTCCACATGCCTACCCTTAATAATTTTTGCCAAAAAACTATATATTATAAAAACAGAACAAAAAAAAAAAATTGAAATCATAAAAACAAAAGTTAAGAGTCTAGTAAATTACCGAATGATTCGGTGGCGCGATTGATTATCTTGTTGTATTAATCTATTTCTACTATACGGTCACAGATTCCATCTATAAAATCGATATTTATAATTCCCTTTCTCAAACTTATACTAAAAAAAACAAAAACAAAAAGTTTAGTAAATTAAAAAAAATAATAATAAAACTGAAATTGCGGCTGATAAAACTACACGTAAAAAACGGAAGATTAGTTGAAATCGTTACACGTGTTCCATGTATGGAAGAATAGGCTGGTTCAAAAATCGAAACGGAATGCAAATATTTCGTTCCAATATGTTCACATCATAATGACGTTATCATGTCACATTAGTTTTGACTACATTTACTTTATTATTATTTTTTTTTTTTTTTAAACCGTTGGGATGAAAGTTGTGAACTTATAACATTTATTTATTACATATTATACCATTGATATTATCTTATTATTTGACAACTTTTAAAAACTATTCAATTTTAGTTAATAATTCTGTCGTTGTTTTCTTATTGTTTACCTACTTACCTAAATAGTTAATATATATTATAAATTCTTTTTATACTTTAATAGAAAGTATATAACTCTATCTAAAAATCAATTGAACACGAGATACTAGATCAACTTTAGTATAAAATTTATAAGGTCTTCTCATATTTTTAAGGTAAGATACTCAACACTATTCAATATAGTACATTTTTTAGTTCATCAAACTTAAATCAAATCTCAATTTTACTTACTTTTGACCGAGTCTCTATTTAATATATAAATTACCATAATAATTCCTCTAACTTGTCATTTCAGCATAACTTTCAAGTGTAACATATAGAAGTAAAGAGTCTAGAGACAATCAAAGCGAAAGTTTGTTTTCATTAGAAGGGTGGTATACTTTGAAGAGAGGACAAGTCGATTTGGATCTCTCAACTAGATGGAATAATTATTTGAGAAGAGATTGCAATCTTTGTTCAAAGAAATAATTGTTTAAATATAAACAAAATTGTTTCACATTAGTTAGTTAAGAAAAAGATCGTGTATATATAAGTAGTGACAACTATTTTTATTAATACGATACATTTTAAGTGAAATAAAAATAATGTCATGACTTACCAAATAAATAATACCATTCTAAAATAGATATCATTTCATAGTTATCATCTTTTTGGGTGTGCATGCCTATATAAAGCTGGGTAGGTTAAGTTCTTGATGATTTGTGAAATGTATATTTATTATTATTATTATTATTTGATATTCTTGATTGTTCGAGTCAATTTTGTACACCTCGAATAATGTCAAGGCACATATGGTCTAATCCTTAAATACCAACTTTTTTTTTAGTTTTATCAGAGATCAACACAAACATTGCAAAATTGTACATTGCCAAAACTTTTAGTTTGTAAGAAATTCTAAAACTAAATATAAATATTTGGAGATTTATCAACTAAAATTAAAACAAACTTAAAAAGTTAATGTCACATTTGAAGCCATAATTTGCCTTCTTAAAATTAAGTCACTTATAAATACTACTTTATTTACTTTGTTTTATAATTACTTTTTTTTATCTATATTTTAAAAATTAAGTTGAGTTATGATATATATAATTTGGCTAAACATTTTACATATTTCCTTATTTCTTCGGAAATTAAACAAGTTTATTTTTTCTCAAAAAAAAGGTTTAATTTAACAATTAAGAGACAAAAAAAATCAAATGATCATGAATTGGGACCACTAAAATTGATACGAATTTAAATATTTAAACAATAAAATTATATTTAACCTATTAAAGTTGTCAAGTAATATATTCCTCGATTGATGTGCACTATTTTGCTGAGATAAGAGTTTTTTTAAAAAAAAAAAAAAAGCTCATATACCATACTGCATTTATATTACCAAAAATATATCTATTAAAATTAGAAGCCTAAACATAACATCGTCATTAAGTCATTTGTTATTATTTCCTCCAAATTAAAATATGCAATTATAAGCATCAAAGTTTATACTAAAACTACAACAATTATACGTTTAAAAAAAAAGAATCTTTGATTGATAATTGTTGCAATAATTAAATGAAATCGATTGAGTCAAAACTAAAAAAAGAGAAAAAGAAAAGCATGTTTAAACTAGAACTGGAAGATATTTTAAGGGGGGATGCACATACCAGAGAAATAGAAATCCGACCGGTTACTTTAGCACACTCCAATGTAGTACAGTACACAATAATGGTACGATATCCACAGGCCCTCTATCAAAGATATTTTTTTTCTTTTTTTTCTAAAATTTTTATATAGAATTAAAAAAAAAAAAAAAAAAAAAAAAAAAAAAAGTAGTTTTCCAAACTCTCTTTATCGGACTTCAACAACTTTTGAGGAGGTTGGTGAATTTGAACGATAATCTGGTGATTGTGAAAATATTTGTATATCCATTAACATTTAACATATTGTTTTTATTGATATGGTAATTTTCCAAACTATATATATATATATATATATATATATATAGACGCTCAATTAATTTTTAGATGGGTATTGAACGTTAAAAATGTAAGAATACTTTATAATATTAAAGTGATAAGTGAGTTAGTCATTTTATTGTCAATTAATTTTAAGATGAAATTTAATATTATTTAATATTGTATAGAAGCTTATTAAATTCAAATTGATTTTCGTTGTAATAAAAATAAAATTATAGAATTGTGAAGCACAATTTTGTAAGGATACGTTAAAGATCATACAATAAAAAGATAAAAAAATCTTCTAACATTTTATAAGATAGTTGCGTATGCGTTACTCTTTTCATCCGAAGATATGGAAAGATCGAACAATATTTATAAAATACATTTTACTCTCTACGGTTCATTTTATTGTTGAAGCTTCTTTTAAAATTTAAATATTAAAAATCTATGATAACACAGTTAAAATCTCTCCAGTGTTATACTAATAAGAGAATGTATTATTGTTAAAAGAAGCAGAACAACTCTAATAACATTTTGTATAATCAAGTAATTATAAGATTACTAGTTTGAATTATTATTATTATTATTATATTAATTTTACAATTCTTTGTCTTTTTAAAATTTACTTTGAATTTGGATCAATAGGAAAGTTGGAATTTTAATTCGTTATACTAAAAAATGGGCTTTTTCAAGAAAAAAAAATAAAATAAAAACTCAAAATAATTATACAGACGTCAATTTATAAAAGTATTTGCGAGAATGATGAAAAAAAAACCGACATGACAAAATGATATATTGTTTGAAGCTTGTCAACAATAGTGATGAAAGTTAATTAAATAATGGCTAACAAAGTCAATTGGTAATATTGATTTAACCGATGTACAATTAATTTAACTAATTTTATATTTATCATATTTACCATCAATGTAACTGATTAAATCTATTGGTGACACTAATGGATGTTAACAACAAAAACCGTTCCCATAATCCTAGTCTTTGCCATTTTACATAAATTTCACAACTCTTTTGTCAAAGCTGGTCACTTCTACAACATTTTTTTTTTCGAGTATAATTGAAAATAAAAAAGTAATTATTATTTCAAAATTTTACTATATTTGCAATGTTTTTTAAAGTTATAAAATTGAAATAAATTCCGTTAAAGTTGATACTTATGATAAATTCTCAACAAAAAAACGAAATTTTAGAAACTAAGGTTACCTTTCATAATCATTTATTTTTTTGTTTTTCGTTTTTAAAATTTAAGTTAATTTTTACTCAAATTTCCTACAATTTGTTCCACCTTTCCTACAACATATAAAATTTTCCTTAAAAAAGTATGTGAATGCTAACTAATTTTCAAAAACAAAAACAAATTTTTGGAAACTACTTTTTTGTTTCTAAATTTTAGTTTGGTTTCTACAAATATAGATGAGATGTAGATATACAAATAAAAAAAATATATGGTAAGATAATTATTGTAGACTTAAATTTCAAAAATAAAAAATCAAATAGTTATCAAATGGGTTCTAAACTAGAAAGAAGTTTAATTTTTACGTCCGGCAAAATATCACTAAAAGAAAACGACAACAATCAGTTGCCGAACATCTATTTAAGTGTTATGCACTCACTAAAAGTTCTTTCCTTTTTAAATTTACTTTTAAATCACTAACCAAAAGGGACCTAAAAATTGCATGTGTTGAAAACCTTGAAAAAAAATGCAATAACAAATCCCATTAGAATACAAACCAAATCTCTCCGCAATTCATAGCTTTTACATAAACAAGAGAGTGAAAACAAAAGCAAAAAAGGAGGGAAAAAAAAAGGTTTGAAAATTATTTATTTATTTATCAATTAATAGAGGGGGCCAGCTAAGTTGTATATATTGGATCGAAGCTTTAAGATTGTGGATCCTTCACTGTTTGCTTCTCAGTGGGAGCTGTGGTGTTAAGGCTGTAAAAGTCACTTTTTTTTGGTTCAAAATTGCATAAATTTTTAACATTTTACACGTCGGATTCTCCATATATTTATACCAATCAATTTCCTTCTTCGATTTCTTTTTATTTATTTGGATTTTATCTGATATAAAAATATTGATTTATCTTTTTCATGAATGTAGGAGTCAATTTGGACTATTTCTCAATTAATATTTGATGGCATTTGCTTCATTCATTTGATTGTCAAAATAATTGATAGAAAATTAATTTTAATTTAAGCTCCTTTTTTATCAGTACTTTACAATTTTTAAGCATTTATTTGACCATTACATCAATTCATGGTAATTTGAATTATTATATTGATACAAGTAAATTACTAATTTGGAATTTTCTTTATTGATGTTCATTCTATTAGTTCAACATATGAGATATACACTAAGATGACTTTAATTGCACAATAATTTATATGTATTTTCCAATGAAGAGGCCAAGAGGTTGCTTGCTGAATTACCAAATTTGCAAATATTGCTTCTTTTTTTTTTAGAAATCTCAATTATATGTGATGGTGCAACTTGACAATTGATTTTAGTGATGTTAGACTTATTTTAGGTGCTAACCATAAATAAAATAAATTACAAAAAAAAAGACTGAAATATTTTAGTGCCCTGTTAGCTGGGCATACTAGCTCAACGTTAGTCCTACTTGGCACGTGTTAACTTTTTTTTTTTCTCATCACATAAATGTTAAATATTAACATAATTAATTAGACTTATTAAAAACAAAATAATAAACTACCAAAAGAATTTTGAAGATTAAATTTTAATATATTTCAAATATGTTACATTCTTTTATTACAAATTGGAGGAAGGAGATTAGAAACCTTTCAAAGAGGATACAAGTGCTCTGAACTAAGTTTTCAACAAATAATGAAACCAACAGGTCACCAACTCTTTCGGTAAATATGTTACATCATAAAATAGTAAAAAGATTATATATTTAAACCTTTTTTTATAATATTTATGACTATTTATATTTTGATTATTATTACGTGGTCACCATGAATTAGATTAATTACTCTTAATTCTTCAAGATATCTTTTGATTATTATTACGTGGTCACCATGGATCGATCCTTTTCATCATTAGACCACTCGTAAGATTATTCGACATATTAAATCTACCCTCAACCGAACCCAATAGTATTGAATACAATATTAGTACATAAGATTATATAAAAAAAAAAGTACAGTACATCTAAAAATTACGTTTCATTTTATTTTAACTTTTTTCTCACCTAAAGATATTGTCTCTTATTAATTTTACGTATATATAAATTATCTATTTTCAGCTATTTCGTACTTCTAACTTCATTTATAGATATATATATATATATATATTTTGGAACTTTGAAAATAAATATCATTAGATTATTTACATGAGAAGATATGAATCATATGATATGAAACGTAGGCAATAAAAACAATTTTAAATGACGAACCTATTTCAATTTTATAAAACAAAAACAAAAAATTTTAATTCAATAAAAACATCATTTAGCGTTTTTTTGTCTTTAATTTTTATTGTATTTATAATTATATTTATAATTTTATATATATATATATATATATCATAGTTGAGCGTTTTGTAATCTAAGCGTTTTGTTCATGCGCCATAATTAAATATTAAAAATAAATTAGTTCTTTAAATCGTACTTAAGCCGTCGTATTCTTTAAAAAAGCGCCATAGTTTTTACCAAGCATTTTCTGAACAAGATTAGAATATATACTTAAAAAAAAAATTAGGATATCTTTTTTATAAAAAAATCAAACTAGGATATACTTCGAATTGACATGAATATGGAATCAAATCAAATTGAAAAGAAATTTCTGTTCCCTAAGAATCAAATAATTATAACAACATTTTTTCAAAAAAATTATAATAACATGGAAAACAAGCTAACATTTCAATTTTTTTTATCACAACAAAATACACTCAAGAAAATAAATAAAACGTCCGTTTGAACAACGATCAAACAAACTCTTCTCTCGCATAGTCATTATTTCCATTTCCGTTGCAAAACTAATACGCGCGTGTGTAGTAATCTCAAGTCACGACAAAACACCAATGCCACGTAACCAAAAAAAACTATATATAATTAAATTATCATATCCCGATCGCCGGTCACCTCCGCCGCAGTTCAGTTCTCGTCGGCCGTTTTTTGGAGCCGGAGCTCCTTGTAAAACCTGCTAATGAATTCATCCGCCGCTTGGTCCACTAACGGATCGGCGTTAGCATCTTGTAACGGAAACGGCGAGTCCGTCACCCTGAGCTGACGGACTTTCCTCGGAGTCCGGCCAAATCCGGAGAGAGCCGGGGAGGCGGAGACCGGCGACGGGGACGACCCGCCGCCGTGGTTGTTGAGAAGCTCGATAGCGGCCTTAACAGCGTTAACGGCAGCGGTGTCGTCCTCGAGTGTGTGCGGCGCGTGAGTACACGGGAAGAAGGAGTGGTGGTTTTGGTTGCGGCGGCGCTTGCTGACGTGGAAGAGGTTGGGGAAGGCGGGGGTGTTGTTGCAGCTGAATTCGTAGTCGTCGGGGGCGAGGGGGAAGGGGGGTTGTTGATGGGCGGAGACGGCGACGGAAGAGGGGGACGCGCCGCCGTGGTGGTGGTGGTGGAGGTGGAACATGAGGTTGGTGAGGGCTTTTCCGGCGATTTTGCCGCGTTTGGTCATGAGGTTTAGGTCGAGAATGAGCTTGCTCTTGGAGAAGCCTTTACGGAGGAGGAAATAAGCAACACGGACCAGATTCCAAACCTTTTTGGTGATTACTGGGAGATTGTTTTCCATTTTTGGATCTGTAATTTTGAAGGGTTTTGGTGAATCTTTGGTTTTTGTTTGATTTTAGAGAGAGGGAAGAAGAAGAAGGATATGATGATGTTCTGCAGCACACAAAGAAGGGAAGGGGAAATCAGGTATTTAAAGGATAGGGGAGGAGGGCTTTTTTTATTTATTATTATTTTTTAATATAAATTAGAGAAAGGAACCAAACAAACTAAATAAGTAGAGAAGATACAACTACTTTCAAATAAATAAAAGTTAATTATCGATTTTTAAAATTAAACTTGCAATCGTGACGTTAGACTAAACTAAATTACCACAAAATAGTGAAACTAAAACATCACTAACCTACCAAATAAATCGGTGGTGCGTTGGTTATCTTTATTGATGATAATCTATTTCAATTCTACATAAATATGTAAAGGTTTATTTATTTATTTTTTTAATATAATTTTGTGGTATAACACAAATATATAACATAAATTTATGTGTTTCTATTAAGTAAAGTAGTTTGATTTTTTCGTCACATAAGTAAATTGTACTACTCTTTTACGTTAAAGTTTTTCTCTTTTGACACAATTACATTTTAGTTGGGTGGTGAAGTAGTTTGGCTGAAAAATTAACCTTTTTGGCACTCATTGGAATGTGCACTTAATACGGTCAAATCTTTGTTTGGGAGTGAATACCAAAAAAAAAAAAAAAAACACTATTTTTTTTCTTTAAAATTTTAGGTTACTTTATCACATTTGGATATTAAGAAAGTAAAAAATTAATTCTTTATTAGATAATTATTATAGATCGAATCTATCATATTAAACATCTCAATCTCTCCTTTAACTATTTGAGTTACTCCAAAATGATTTAAAATTTTAGGTTAATTTCATTTTAGTTTAAAGTTAAAATGTTTAATTTTAATTTTTAAATTTGTTTTATTTTAGTTCATAAATTTTAAATATTCAATTTTAATTTATGTATTTAAAAAGTTTTAAAATCAATCTTATAATAAATTTAAAGTTTATTAAACGAAATTAATTTAATAATATTAATGATTTCAATACAAAATAAAGACAAAATGTAGATATATTTATAAAATTCACAAAAAAATGGTAACTTTTAACGGGAAAATTACACAAGCTATCAATACTTTAAAAAAAAAACAAAAACAAAAGTTATCAATAAAATCATTTTCAATTTTAAATTTATAAATGTCTAATTTACTAAAATTAAATATTTAAAGCTCCAAAAATAAAATAGAACAAAATTTAAAATTCAGCAGTAATAAAGTTTACTTACTAAAATTAAATATTTGAAGCTCCAAAAATAAAATAGAACAAAATTTAAAATTTACCATTACTGCTCAATTTATTTTATTGTACTTTTAGTCTTTTAATAGAGAATTTACCATCAGCAGCACATTCTATCTGTTGTCTTATATTTGCAGCACAATTTCTAAAATAATTCATTTATA
>JBBMKA010059008.1:0-17811 GCA_037833695.1 Sechiopsis laciniata
TCTTCATTTTTCTATTCAGAATTCGGATTAATGAACTAAATCAGATAGTTATATGAGTGAAAGAAAACAGCTTATATCAAAAAAAATTAGCAGTCAAAATATTGAGTCTCATTTTCTATGTATAAGAGTTAAGCAGAAATAAACATAGGCGCAAGTTCCAGTAAGAGTTTTTTAGTAAATAGAAGCTCAGGTCCATCCCTTAATTGGTTAGCGAAAGAATACAAGAAAGAACATACCCCTAAGAACGAAGGGAGTGGTTCGATTCCCTTTAGCGGGGCTTCAAAGCGTTACGCTTGTGCTTCTTTCGAGGAAGCTAGCTAGCGGACTCATTCAATACCCCTATCTATTAATCCACCTTTTGTTCAATTGGATACTCCTACTCTGTTGAAGCCTGCATAAAAAATCTCCAAGTAAAAATATTGGAAAGCTTTTTCTAATTTAGAGCATAAAGGCATTGATGAGCTAAAGGAGCAAGCAGAACGGGAAAACAGGGACAGAGGGAATGAGTTCCACTGCCATTACTTCAGTTAAGTGCACACCCTCCGGTAAAGGTAGTCCGAGGAATGCCATCAAGCAACCAATGAAATCTTTCCTTCAGCCATCAAGGAATCAAGCAGCAAGTGGTGCGGGTGAAGTCTTTTAACCACTTTCTGCCCCAGGCAAATCCTTTAGGTCCGGTTTCGGTCCATCTATAGAAGATGCCTTTGCCAGGCTATTTTCCATATTCCTTGCATGAAGATCTCGGGTAGCTGCCTATAGTGCCTATGTTTGAGGAAATCCAAACTGAATGAACTGATGGGTAACCCTAAGCTCCTGGCTCGGATCTTGTTGTTTAGGCTTTCTTGCTTGTGAATGGGTAGGCCAAAGCTTCTAGCGTTAGCGAGAAAACTACCTATTTCAAGGTAGGATCCAGACCGATAGATTTTTTCTATGGCGAAGGAGGTCTGAAAGCGCGTAAATAGCTTATGAGAGAAACCTGCTACTTAAGGTCTTCTCTTGAAGAGGTGTTTTACGCACTTGAATCTCTATCAATAACAATAGGAAAGAGCTTGCCTGATTAGAATCGTTAGGAAGTTCACTTATTTTCTTGTGTTAGGGCGGGGGTAGTATATGCTGCGACATAACTAAAGCGGAAGACCTCCAGTTGTAACGGAAGCGAAAAGAGGAATTGGTTCGTTTGGTAGACCTGGTCCAAGCCAATCTCGACTTAAGTACAAGCAAGGCAATTGACTCGATCAAGAAGGTATGGAACTTCTCGACACACCTCTATCAATTCCTTCTTTGCCCCATCTCTCTTCTCTTATTCAATTGATAGTTACCGTCGAAAAGAGAACAAGCCCTTTCTATTATTATATATGAAATTTCTTTTGTCACAAGAAGCAGGATGCTATTTATTGCTGGGTATGAATTCCATCTCTCGACGACGTCGGTTCTTCCTTCCCGCCCTCAGAGCGGATTCGACGGGATGCCTAAGAGCAACGGATTCTTCCTTCCAACAAGCAACGGCGCGAAAGCCGTTGCGCGTTAGCAACGAAATCCGTTTTCTTGCTCCTGAAAGAGCCTATTCGAGAACAGTAAGAGCAGATTCGAGGGCATCCATGAATGTGCTTACGTCCTCTTATTTTACTATTATACCTACCCATGGGAACTGTGCACAACCGATTCTTCCACCTCATCTGCATAGGGCATTCTCGCTAACAAAGGAGAGCGCTTCTAAGACCGTTGGGATAAATGCCATATTTACTAATTCCAATCGTTTTTATAAAAAACCGTGTTTTTGGCCTCAATTCCGAGCTTACTCCTATCAAAGAGACTGGCATTTTACTTCTTCTGTTTTGATCTCTTACTACTTGATACTAGTAGAATCAAGACAAGTTGCTTGATTGCTTGGTCCGACAATACAGGGTCTTCAAGGAAGAGGTTAGGTGTTAGGGCTTTCTTTCTCACAGTCTAGGGAACGTAATTTCATAGCCCTAGCTACGCTACCGTAACCAGTCGTTAGGCTTCCCATCAGATAGTTCAGTCTGGCGGCGGAGATAGACACTTTGGATTCGGCAAGTTACTCCGCTTTCACATTAAGATTATAGAAAGATGGTTACTACATTGATAGAGGCATATTCATATGTTATCCCACAATAGTCACGATATTCATCGCCTCCGTTAGGAATAGCAGGCAATCTCAGATCAGGATAAGGATTCGCAGGCGAGACAGATATTGAATTAACAGAGGAAGGAAGAAGTAAGGCAAGGTAGCGTTAGCTATCCTAGGTTGTGAATTGAAGCTTTTTCTTGTTCAACTCCTTCTGTAAGAGCTGAGTCAATAGCTGCGGAGTGAAGGAATGCAGATGAAATGGATCTTCTTTGCTCTGATTCTATTCTTGATAACCTGTGAAACCAGGAAAGAGCCAAGGATCTTGAAAAGGTTGACTCCTGACACCAGGTATATATATGGTGTTACCAATTAGGTAACGTCGCATCTTCTGTGCTGCGAACATGAGAGCAAGGCATTCCTTTTGAACTGGTTATACCGGTGTTCTGTGGCAGTAAGTGAAGGCAGTCGGTAGCCCATAGATGATCGAAGTCCAAAAACAAAGGATTCTTAGACTGCGTCCGATGATGTTTTCGAGCAAGATGAATCCGCCTTTCCTTTCATTCTATTCGATTCAAGAGGTGAACGAGACGAACTGTTGGTTCTACCTCTTAACGGAGGTATCGAGTTGGGTTTCCTTTAGCTATAAGTGGTCTGCTTTCAAGAAGAATAAGAAGGGTGGCGGTTTACGATCCTGTTTCAGCTGTCTGAACTAAAGCCAGTCAACTCGACAAAGAACATCCTGAGCTGTTACGGCAATTCACTCTTGGAGTTATGACAGGGGGTTGTTATTTTCTTCCTTCCGAAGCCTGTAAACCAGCTAAGAGACACTTTCATTGGGACCGTACCCCTTTAAAAGGAGACAGCACGCGCTCACTGATTCTCTATGCATAAATAAGTTTTTTAAGTTAAGTCTGGTCTGATAGTTGAAGTTCTTGTTAACCCATTTGCAAGAGATCGGTTTCACATCTCTTGGCTTTGGCACAAGTTCCCAAGTTTGATTTTGTTTTAATGCAGCTATTTCCTCTTCCATAGCTTTTATCCATTCAGAGCTCTGAGATGCTTCTTCATACGTCTCTGGCTCCTTTGGGATCTCCATTTTAGCTACGGCTGCATTGGCATACTTGGGATTAGGCTTCCGTATTCTGGTTGACCTCCTGAGTTGCGATTGTGGACTCCCCTCTTGACTTGGTTCGATCTCTTCAACTGGTCTTTGATACACACCAGTTTGCCAAGGGTTCTCTGTCCCTCCTTCTTCTGCGCCCTTTTCATCATCCGACTCTTCGGCTGCTTCTGGACTTGGTTGCACCTCAGCAATTTGCTCTCCCATCTGTTGTAGTTGATCTTCAATTTCTTTGGAATCTGGTAATTCCCCCCTTTGTGAAGACCACCACGAAGATGCTTCGTCAAATACCGCATTCCGTGATGTATGACATCGACCAGTAATAGGATCGCAACATTTCCACCCTTTCCTCTGGTTGTCGTATCCGACTAAGATCGAACGAATCGCCTTCTTGTCGAATTTGCTACGTAGGTGACTTGGTACAAACACGTAACACACACAACCGAAAACTCGTAAGTGACCAACTGCGGGTTTAGCATCCCACAATTTATCAAAGAGTGAAACAAAGCCAAGCATAATCGTTTTTCTTTCTATTTTAAATACCTTCTATATAAAGCTCTGAAAAAGGTGCTTTTTGCTAGGATTTATTCAGTGAGGTTGGGAAGGACTCCATCAAGGGAACTCAATAGCAGTTGAAAGAAGAAATCAAAATCCCTACTCCATATATGGAAAACATGAATCAATCTATCTATTTAGACCTACCATAGAATCTGATATCAAGTCCTCCTATGGAAAAAACACTGATCAGGATGGAATACAACTCCCAATGTATGGAAAGGAAGGAGGACTGAAAGCAACCTATCCCCGCCTAGGGACCTATGAAACCCTATCCACCAAGAATCCAATGGAACTAGGAAATTAATACAAATTGATCTTCCCTTTGGGACTAGAGGAGGCTTCCGATGGTAGTTCAAATCGGTAATTAGAGGTCTTCCTCGGGGAGAGGGACTCGGAACAGAAAGGCGGCCAAAGGCCGTTCGTTAAGTCCCCGTTTCTATCTGAACTAAGGGGCGGGCCCTTATGTAAAAAAAGAAAAAATAGAAAACGATATAAGCCCTCTTTTACTTTTCAAGGAAATACACCTCTGTTGGAGGCCTAAGACGAAGAAACGCAGTTGCTCGATTGAAAGGTGAGGACGCGGAACTGCCCTTTTTCTTTGGGGGATGTTTAGATCTTTCAATCTCCCGCGGGGGTGGGAAGCCAAGATTCCAGACTTCTCAACGAAATCGAATATCCAGTAGGGGCTCAGAGCAAGGGTAGAGGTGTTCCCACGCCTCCAGCGCCTTGGGCATTGTTATCTTCCATCATTGTGTTGCGGTTGATCCGGAAAGATTGGTCTTTAGACGGCTTAATAGATCTAAAGGCGATCCTCCCGGTGAACCGAGTCCTCTTTAGTGATTAATGAATTGGCTGCTGCAGAGGATACCACTTATGTCACTGACTCAGTAGATGGACGAGACAACCTCTTTCTCACCGAGCCAAAAAGTCTGCTATCGCTTTTTATAATAAGAAAAATAGATAAGCGGGCTTACCACTTCATCTGTTGTAGCTGAATTCAATGAATATACATAGGATGTGGAAAATTAGCAAATAAGCTCCGTTACGGGAGAGTACTCTTTAGAAGACCCGTAGCTGGCCATAACTCGAACTGGACATTCTAGGCCTGAGGATTCTTTACTGACTCGTCTGATGTCTCCGGAGCGTCTTCCCTAAGCGTCTGGTGAAAAAGAAAGAGGTCCTTGATTGAGGAAGATAACTAAATACCTTCAACCGCGTTCCCTTCTTTCTTTTTTTTGTCTGCCTCAGCAAATGTACAAAGTGGACCGCTGTTTGGCTGACCCTCTTCTTCCCATTCGGGTTGGGTTGACCCAGAAGTCAAGTAAGAAGGAATGGAACCACAGGGGAGTCGTCTGCAGTTCACACTTGGGCAAAGACGACTGACTTTGGAAGCAGAACACGAACCTATTTCCGCTATTCCGGGTTCTTATTGAGCGTAGCGAAATCAAGGTTTATGATAAAGTCAGCGAAGTTTCTATGGTGTTCTACCTTTGCGTAGTCTCGGTCCACAGTGGAAGGATCCGCACCTGAGCCTCGTTAGACTCAGCGGAAGTTTAAGGAAGGTGTAAGTGAAGAGAATAGAAGAGATGAAGTCCGTTCCTTAACCTGCTGACCTTACTTCGTAATCTTAGCCTCCCTCTCTTTATAGTTCGACTAAGTGACTTCTTAACGTACTTTCTTTCTTACTTTAGCATAGGCCTTCGCCAACAAGCAACGGCGCGAAAGCCGTTGCGCGTTAGCAACGAAATCCGTTTTCTTGCCCCTATTTTCTTTTTTTCATTAGAAAGAACGGGGCCTTACTTGGGGTGGGGGGATGAAAGACAAAGAAAGGGGACGACCCGCCGAATTCACATCAGAAATCGCCAACATAAACACAAACGAAATCTTGAATTGCGTATAGAAAGAAAACTCACCACTTCTATTCTCGGAGCTGAGGTATATGAAGAATGCCTTTTTGGTCCCTTTCGTCCAGTGGTTAGGACATCGTCTTTTCATGTCGAAGACACGGGTTCGATTCCCGTAAGGGATAGGTACTCATTCCCGGCCGCTTGAAGTTAGTGCTCATTTACCTCCTTTTTGGTGTTCGAAGTAAATAAATGAATTCCTTTCTTACGCAATTTTAGTTGGAAATGCGTTAAGCGCGTATTGATACTTCTTAAGTTGAGGAGGTTTCGCCTTTCCCCTTGGGCTTTATTTTCTTATGTAGTTGAAGATATTGTACTTTTTCATGTACGAATTCTGTAGAAAAGCGAGTACCTCGTTAGCATTACAAGAACACGACTTGTTTATACTTTGGTCATGTTACAAACCCCAGACGACGACGGATACTAAGACAACTGGGATTCAAAGAAGGATTCAAAGATTTAAGGGGCTTCATCGAAAGGCTCGTGGCATTATTGGGTTCGCTTGCAAACAACACTTCTCCCTTGGATCATTTTCAAAAGGGTTACATCTTTGTTGACCAGATACCATGCTCTTCCCAAACATGGTTTTCCCTCGATCGAGGCAGCTAAACCCATTCTTTCTCCACTCCTCTTTCGGGATTCTATAATATTATATACATCTTAAGAGGCAGCCCACTGGTTCATTGTTGGCAACCTTCCGCCTCCCTCGCCTTTAATGATTGCTCCTAAGATGTCGGCTGTTCAATTGGCTGCTGCTATAACTGCTTGTGCTCGTATTCATATGTATCCACACATTTCCAGACCTGACTGTTATTATACTGATACTGACTCAATAGTTCTAGGAAGTCCTCTTGACTCCGAATCCATGAAAGGGACTCAAAAATATTATATTCTTTTATTACCTGACAGCTCTAAAAAACCCATTCTCGTTAGTATGTAAAACCTTCTCGACTCTTTTCTTTGGCCCTGTGATAGCCAGGATGAATGCTCAGTCTACTTAGAATACAGCATAAAGGCCTTAGAAGAAAAGGTATATAGGGCATTGGGGCAGTTCCTCAGCGCTATTGAGAGAAAAAAAGCGAGTTAGCCTTCCGTGTGGGCGGGCCTACTTTCCACTTTGTTACTATGGAGCCGGGCGGATCAAGCAAGAGCTTTTGCCTTGTGTGTGGTACTTACTCGACTACCCAGGGAGGAGGTAGAAGGACAGGAGGTGTATGTAGGCTTGACTTCGAAATAGTAAAGTAGACAAAAAGATGAAATAGCGGCAGGAAACTCATCCCCCGAAACCGGAACATAGGCTTCAAAATAAGCTGCAGGAGGATTACCCCGAAAGAGAAACTGAATCAGGAAAGGAAGTGGCTGACTTTCAAAGCAAAGTCAGGGAAGACGATCGGGCTACGAACTCGGGTACTCAACCGTTGGAAAGTGGAAAGTAGGTTGCCAGTTCAACCGAAGCCGGATAAATAACGAAGGATATTACTAAAAGGGGTATGGGTTAACCAAGTAGAAGATCGAATGGAATAAGCAAAAAAAAAAGGATTTGATGGATAAGTTAGTCAAAATAATGGATTCTCTTTGGGAGACGGAGTGTCCGAACATTGAAAAAGTTGAGCGTTTTCCCGTATTTTTCGTTGCAAGTGAATTTCCTTTAATAAACTCAGATGCAAATGGGAAATCTTGCGTTTTCCCCGTATTTTTCGTTGCTTTCACATTTCCCTCAGTCCTCGCCGAAGTCCATTCGAAAAGCGGAGAAAAGTAAGAAAACTTAAGTATTCAAGAAGTGACAGAAGTCCGTCTCTTATGTACCAGGAAACCGAGGAAGGAACTAGTCTTAAGTCTCGGAATTGAACTGTGAACTTCTTTTCTGAACTGCTACTTAAACTATCTACTTATAGATTCTCGAGGAAACTGACGCATCTTTTTAAATTTGAAAGAAGGCAATCTTCTGATAATATGGGTTGAGGGGAGATGCTTGACTCATTAGGATACGGGCGAAGGAAGTTCATAGGTACTAAGCCGGAGAATAACGAGATGGCAAGAGCCAGATCTCCTTCTTCTTTAGAGGCGGGAAGGTGCCCGGCTCGAACCACTACGTTATCCACGTTCCTAGTGTGGCATGCCTTCCTCGAATATGAAAAAGTACTCGTGTAACGGCAGATAAAGCCGCGAAGGCCCGCCGGTTGGATTGTCTTTGTCTTTGGTGTACCTGGGGTTAGTGGGCTGGCACAAAGACTGGATAGAAATAGCGCCGGTATGTATTCTTGTCATCAGCCACTTGCTCGACCATTCATTTACTGAGCTCTTTTTAGAAATTGGAAGATTTTCTCGCTATATGAGCGTGAAAGTTCAACGATCCAAACGAGCTAAAAGCTCGTTTCTTCTATTCATTCACTATATTCGAATGAAATTCAAAGCCTACTCTTGCATCTTCCGTTCGTGCATCTGCTGCTTCCTTTCTTTTCTCTTCTTTCTCTTTCTAAGGCTTAGCAGGGTATAGAAGTGGTCCAACAATACAAAGCATAAAGTTCGTTCTTGTTTTTCTTTGTCAGCTTCCATCGTAAAACACGCATCCCAATTCAATGCTTTTGCATAAGTGAGAGTACGAGTAGTGAGTCCACGGATCACATTCTATATCTTTTTAGATAAAGCTTATCCAAGTAGCTTTTTACGGCTTCAATAGCGAGACGAGTTTCTTAGCCACCGGTGACCGGCTTTCGTAAAAGCACCTTTGGGCGATGGTTTTTCGATCCTAGATCCCACTTGAATCAAGATAGCACCACTCTTACTCTTCTTTATCTAAGTGATATTCTACTTCTCGAAGTTCTATTTTAAAATACCTTAACACCCAGACTACCGTTGCTTGGATCCCTCCACGGCCCGAGTTTATACCTATACCTCTCGTCATGTTGTTTTTGACGAGACTCTCTTCCGCAGGTGTCCACCCTCGCTCACCACCTCCTACGGACCCAGCTACTCTCTCTCGATGGTTTATGGACCGTCCAGGCTCTTCTGCACAGCCGTCCACTCGGACCTCACCAGATTCGGTTGATTTGCCCCCGTATTCTGGGCCTGTCATGTCTCTCTCCTCACCACCGACTGGCGCTACGTCTACTTCATCTCAGCCATCTCAGCCATCTCTCCCATCTCTATCACCTACCAGTTCTCCAGTGCAGCCGCGTTGCTCCTTGCTCGTCTGAGCCTTTATCTTGTGACGTCTCGTCGCCCTCTTCTGCTTCTGTTGCTGCGCCACTCCCCGATTCATCACCTGCTGTTACTGCGACTGAGGTTGCTCCCTCTGGCTCTGATGGTCCTCCATTGGCCTTGGATCCTGGTTCTAGGTGTACTACAACTGACATGACTACACCGCCACCATCATCTTCTGCCGCCGTGTCACGTCATCATATGATTACTCGGTCAAGGGATGGCACCAGGAAACCGAAGGTCTTCTCCGCCACTCGCTACCCTGTTCCGGCATGCTTTCTTGCTCTTCAGTCCGATGCTTCTTTTCGTGAACCGACCTGCTTCTCTCAGGTACCAGAATGGCGCGCAGCCATGCAGGATGAGTTCAATGCTCTACTTCGCAACTCCACTTGGTCTCTTGTTCCCTACCATCCGTCTATGAATGTAGTTGGATCAAAGTGGGTGTTTAAGCTTAAGCGTCGTGCGGACGGGTCTATTGAGCGACACAAGGCCCGACTCGTTGCCAAGGGCTTTACTCAACGGGATCGACTACGAAGAAAGATTCAGCCCTGTTGTCAAGTCCACGACTATTCGGACTGTTCTTGCTCTAGCGACTTCTAAAGAGTGGCCTATACGTCAGCTGGACGTCAAAAAATGCCTTTCTTCATTCTTGACGAAGAGGTTTCTATTCAGCAACCTCCGGGTTTTATAGATCCTGCTCGTCCTTCTTATGTCTGCAAACTCCACCGAGCAATTTATGGCCTGAAACAGGCCCCCCGTGCCAGGTTCCATCGGTTTTCTTTACAGCTCTTACAACATGGCTTTCTCTGTAGCAAGGCCGACACAAACATTTTGTTCGCACCTCTACTTCGGGCATTATTGTTCTTCTCCTTTATGTCGATGACATAATCATTACTGGAAGCGATGTAGCTGGTATCCGCTCGCTTATTAATTCTCTGTCGCGATGCTTTGAGATGAAGGTCACCAAGGTCCTTCATTATATCCTGGGTATGGAGGTCTCGCGTTCGCCTGATCGCTTAGTTCTGACTCAAACCAAGTATACTTTAGATCTACTCCAGCGTGCCAACATGCTTACGGCCAAGCCCATTTCTACTCCAGTTTCGTCTGGCTCCAAGCTCTCTGCTTTTCAGGGTGATTTTCTTGCTGATGTCTCCTTATATCGCAGCCTGGTGGGAGCTCTACAGTACTTAACTATTACTCGCCCTGATATTACCTATGCTGCGAATCAGGTCTGCCAATTTATGTATGCTCCTACCACAGCTCATATGGTTGCTGTCAAACGCATTCTTCGGTATCTCAAAGGTACCCTTGGGTTCGGTCTCACTTGCTCGGTCTTCGACTCATCTAACTGCATTTTCAGATGCCGACTGGGCTGGTAACCCTGATGACCGCCGATCTACGACAGGTGGTTGCATTTTCCTCGGTTGCAATCTCATTTCTTGGCTCTCAAAGAAAGAACCCACTGTCTCGCGGCCGAATACCGTTCGTTGGCATTGGTTACTGCTGAACTCACTTGGGTGCAATATCTTCTTAAAGACCTTGGTGTCCTTCTTTCTACGCCACCTATGTTGTTTTGCGACAATGTTAGTGCTACTTATTTGGCTTTCAATCCTGTCTTTCATGCTCGGACCAAGCACGTTGAAATATACTATCACTTCGTCCGTGAACGTGTTGCTCGGGGAGCTCTTCGCCTTGGTTATGTTTCAAGCTCTTGCCTAGGAGCGAGGACTTAGATCAGAGTCAAGGTAGCGAAGTGAGTTCCGTTTTGCAAATTCTTTATATAAAGAAGAGTTGTGGCTTTCTTCATGAAAGTGAGATAGTTGATCCAGCCGCCCAAAGGTGCCTTACTAAGAGGAGGCCGGTCACCGGTGGCCTACGTTCCTTGATCACTTATGAAGAAAGACAGAACTCTGGTTCCAAATCAACAGGGGAGAATAAGTGCTTTTCTCATTTTCGTATTTTCTTTCTTGCTCGTCCCCTTATTCCGGACAGGAAGGACTCCGAGTAATAGGCTGAGAGAGGAGAGACTGTATTTGGTCTCGATCTAACTCCCGATCTTCTTGCCAACCTGATATCGAAAGCTCTGACGGTCAATGAGAGAGATCCTGCTTATATCCAGTACCTACTCACACAAAAAGCAAGAATGGCTTGTGAAGAGCTCAAGTCAGACTTGGTCTCTATCCCTTCCATAGGAGAAGAATTTAAGAAAGCACAGATTGACTTTCCGGCAACAAGAAACCTTTTCTCCCCCGCGGAAGTCATAGACCACATTATTCATAATATTATAAGCGAAAAGGCAAAAAAGGCCTTCCTTCCAGATGCCACCGAAAAAGATTTCCAGTCTTACAAACACTGGTTAAACCGAGCTTTCAAGGGAACACGTTGGAAGCATTCTTCTTCTACTTTTTCTACTGGTTTGTCTTATTCTGATAAGGAACCGTGGGGGGCAAACAATATCGATCTACACGGACATCTTTTTTCTTTCTATAAATGTCTAAATTCGGAGACTGAATAATTGCGATATTGGAAAAAGGGTAGTCTCTTTCAAAGATAGAAAGAAGGTTGAGAGAAGACGAGGCTCTGTTTCAGCAATGGAGCAGGCAGGGGAAAGGGAGAGCAAGAAAACGGCTTACGTTAGTAAGCTAAGGCGCAACGGCTTTCGCGCTAGCGCGCTCGGCCGTTGCTTGTTGGGAAGTGGGCCCCTTCACTTTACTTTGAGTCCGGAAGCATGTCTTTTGTTTAATCAAAGTTTGGATTGCTTGTGTTAAGCATCTGATAGATAGCTCCAATCTGTGACCGGTGAGTTGTACCACACTCGCTCGGTCGGCTTGCGAAACAACCGAGTCGCCCTTCGTTTCGATAAGGTCGGCTATTCCTTATCTCGAAGCGTGAGCTTTCCTCATTCTTTTTAGCTCGCGCTTTCGACCTCTCTTTAAAAAAAGGGGAAGGGATCCTTTCTGTTTCGGCGACAGAAGGAGCCGCCGGAAGTCCTTTCCTTTCTCTTCGTAAAGAGAGACTTTTTTTTAGAAAAAAAGACTCGGATTCACGTACGAAAACGGCGGGCCTTCCCACCGTTCCTATTCACGAAACACTTCCAAAATAGGTACTCGACCCGCGAAAGTATATGGCTCGCTCGCTTCAGTTACATCCCATCCTCTAACTTATAAGCTAAGTTAAGGGGGACTCGATCAGTTCGGGAGCGCAAGGGGGGAGGTTAGAAGGAATGGTTACCCATCCGGCTCGAAAGAGAAAGACGAGCGTCAGCCAAGCGAGCAACAGCTATAACAACAAGATCTTTCCTGCGGCTCGTTCAGCTCCTGTGGCTTAGACCCGTTGCTTGCTCCATTATCAAACCCATTTGTTCTATAACCAGCAGCTATTCCTTTCACTTGGCTTGCTCCTGTAGCTCGCTGGTTGGAGTCCTTTTGCCGCCCGCGAGCTTGGCGAAACATGTACGACAAGGTGGGGTGGACAACGTATGTAGTTAGCCTGCCATCTGTGTGTTGATGAGCATCTATCAGTATTTTAAGGATTTCTTTTTCTTAGGGGGTACTTATCACTTACCCAATCGTTTTCTAAGAAGATGATCATCAAAGGTGATCCCCTCATGCTTGCTCACAGCGTGGTAGACGTGTTTTGCATGAAGACAGAGGCAATGCATCTTGTCTTGTTTAGGCTCAGCCAATAGCCTATGATTGTTGGTGTGGCAGTTGCAGGTCATAATCCCTAAAAATGGAGGTCAAGGGACTTGAAGTAGAGAAGAGAAGATAAAGAGATAAGAGACGAAAGGTAGCGATATCAACCATGAGGTCTAAGTCAATTTAGTCAAATCTTCCATGTTCAAAATTATTAAAGAGCTGTCTCGCTCGGTATCAACAATTAGGCTCTTCAAGGCAATGTCAATTGAAGAAGAAGAAATGCCGAGTGAAATGACTTTCGGGTTTTTGAAAACCGGAGGACAGAGGGAAGAGATAGAGGTGCCTTTCAGTGTGATAAGGGAGGAAAGCAGGTCCATCATCTATACCAGTGACCAGATTTTTCTATGAAATAGAGAGCTAGGGTTCTACTAAGTATGAGTAAGACCTAGCCTCGAGCCGGATGGATAACCATTCACTTTTCGATTTCCTTCCTATCGGTGAATCAAGCCCGTGGACGGAGTCTCACCCAAAGAGACCCGGTAAGAGAATTCGTTCCATATCCTGTTCGATCAGCGGCAGCTAACCCGGGGTTCTGGGACCCTACTCACGATGTTCCTTCATCAGGCAGCAGTGATGGAGCTTGCTACGATTCCGCTTATGCTAGGTAAACAAGTTCAAATGCACTTGCTTTCAAAGGTCAACTGACATTGGTTCAACTAACTGGCTGCTATTTATACCTGAGCGAGCCCGAACCTCTGCTTCTTATGGTGCTTGGTTTGATCCGGCTATGCCTTCGGATTCCCGCAGGATCAACGAGTTATGGTTCACCCACGTCAGCTATCGAATTCCCACTAGGTATCGAACTGCTGGAAGCTATGGTTCAAATGCCTCTATACCTGCTCATGATGTTAGTTGGTCCCGGGGACTGGGGGATGAGAAAGCCCGTAAACCCAATCCATGGGCTCTGGTCCTAGCCTTGCTCCCGTCTTTCCTGTCCATCCAAAAGTGAAACTCCTGTTCCCTCCTTTCCTTCGCTGCCGGTAGATCAACAGATTCTTCAACCGACATCAATCAAATCTTTTTTTTCCCGTGCTACTGAAACCACTGGTATTGTGCATGTTCTGTTGCCGGGAAAGAAACGAAAAAAGTTATGGGTCAGTCCGGCACGTCACGCTTGCTAATACGGCCCGGCGAATGATCGATTTACCGACTTAACATACGTGTTTTCCGGATGGACAAGCTCTCCTTCTGTGCGCATCGATCGACCAAGTAGGGAGTTGCATGGGGCGTTGCGCTTGCGATTGTCAGACAATAAACGTTTCAATGGATGTATATCCAGGGGGCGTACGCTACTGAGAATCTGGTGTGCGCACTTCCCGCATGATTGTACGGTAGGCGTTTACGCCCTCATCTGTAGGTACATGGAGGTGTGATGATCGCATATGCGGAGCAGCTTCGTTCGAGATGCCTTTGACCCGGGGCCGACAGTCAGCACGAGGGCCTGCGGGCAGGGGAACACCCCGCCGAGTAAGGCTTAGGTAGGCCTAAGGACCACTGATATTGGAAAGGTCGAACAGCACTAGTTCCGGCCGAACCCGGACAAAGGATTCGGAAGTTTGCCCTGCGGAAGCAGAGCTAGCATAAGGTTTTGAATTACCAGTCCCATGTAAAGTTTCCCCCGTAGCAGATCAAGACCGAGTAGCAGCAATCGCTAATTCAATTGCATCATCGCATGAATGACTGATTCAATGATAGCGAGATCGCCCAATCAATGAGGGGAAGCGGACTCATTCGTGGTCTAACTTTAGGCCATTATCCGACTTGATCAATCATTAGCATTGAAGGCTGAGACCATTTAGTCTCATCAAAAGAAACTCCCACTTATTCTTTATGTTGGCATAGGTAGGCGGGAGGTTGAAGTCAGGTTGTTCTCTGTTCCTCCCAGAGACCAATGGAGTTGGGCAATTCTTTCCGAGCGAGATGCCTAGTGGGTGACCTTGCTCTAAAACCAGTTACTCTAGTGATGCTAGCGGCTTGTTCATATCCTCCCTCATCCGAGGGCATCGTAACATATGTATCAACGATTCCATAAAAGAGAGAAAATGGGATCTATCCCTGGAGGCATAGGCATAGACAGAGAAAGCCTGACTACACTGACTCCACTACATTCAACTGTGACGGTACTACATGGAATCTCAAGTACGGAACTAGATATCAGAAGAAGCTTACCAGGTTTTTCTTTATCCAGTCCAATAAGCAGTCCCACCGGCTTCATTATCTTCTTTGCAAGGCATCGCACCATGAATACTGAATAGACGGTAGAAGGTGACAGAATGAAGAGATCGCAGCGACAGAAAAGAGAAACCGGGACATTTGAATCAAGTTTTAACCAAGAATCAAACAATGACTACGCAGCCAGGGATTGGGCCTTTCCTTTGGTCAGGAGAGGGAGGTCTTGCGTCAGCCTCTATATATGATAACTACGGAGATGAATTTTGTCGTTTTTGATTTGAATCATATTTCGAATATCTCCTACACTTTTGACAGTGGCAACTATTTTGACCTTAAGACCGGATTGCCTCGTTTATTTCAATTACCCAGCTAGGTTATTAGAAAACAGGGAAAGCCAAAGTTTGACTTCAAACAAAAATGATCACTTCAAGTTATCAGTTTCACATTGGCTTTGGAAAAGAAATCTTGGTTCCAATTTTGAAATGAGATAGAGAACCTACAAATGTTTGCTCTATGTAAGGACTTCGACACCAAAGATTTTGAAGTCGAAATCTGGACCTCTAGTTCACCTAGAATCCTCTTGTATTCATCGGCGACCTTACTATCCGCGATGACGATATCATCACCGAGAATAGCATAGGCCCAAAACACCTTATTGGGATAAACCCTGTCTGCTGCCACCCACACTACCATGTGATGTGATAGTGCGAATAGTGGCCACGACGCGTGGTAACCGAGAGGCTGTCCCACGGAAAAGATGGCTGTACTCTGTCGTTTGCCAAAAGGCGAGACCAAATTGAAGAGATTTCTCCCTAAACCGGTCTCAACGACAGCCGAAGCAACTGAAGGACCAAACAACTCAGACAAGATGTCCCGAATTAACATTCGAGGCCGGTCGCAGATTTCAAGTCAAAGCCATAGACATTCTTAAAACCTTTGACCCATATAAGGGGTTTTGTACACAAAGCAAGGGCAGTGCCCGGAGTACAGTTCGCTTAGAAAAAGTGATCGGAGATATCCATTTCTATCGATCTGCAATCTTATGGAACATGCGCAGAGAGTGGCAAAGCTACTGCTTCAAAGCTTTCGACGAAAAGGAGCTACCCTCTCTGTCCATACTCGACTTCGCTGTAATTCCATGGAAAAAGCCTCGGCGCCAAAGGGTTGACGAAAAGAACCAAGACGAGGGGGGGGCGGACCTTCAATCTCTTTACGAATAAGAATCTCAGTTGCAATAGGGTTGAAACGCGCTTCAGCCCGGGGGAGGAGGGTCCGAAGGAGCTCGCGGCAGCTCCAACTATTAGGCCACCCTAAAAACATTCACTTACTGAATGTATGGCGGAGCCAGGACCCCAACCTAGGGGACTACGCCACCTGGAGATGTCCTTCGAAGGAATACCTTAATATGAGGAGACACCCACCATGTCGGGCAAAGGCCTACCTATATTTCTGAAGCTCGACAACGAGCACGAGCAGACGGAAAGGGATTGGGAACGCTATGAAGAGCTCTTAGCGGCTGAGCAAGAAAGGGCTCAGAGTGGGCAGTTTAGACCTTATTCAATCAGATTCGCACACTCAGGGGACAATGAGTGTTGGGATACCTACGAGGGGCAGTAGAGAATGAAGATAGAGAATGAAGATGGAGAAACAGAAGTAGGCGGCTTACTCGGGGGAGCAAGAGTTCTGGGACAAGAATGATGAAAGGAAAAGGGCGAGTTCCGCAGTAGGCTTGCTCGGCTGAATGGAACTCAAATCGGAGGAGAAATGCGAGGATTGGAAAACCAGCGACTAGAGGAAGAGCTCAATCTCAGGTAATAGCAGACGAGAAGACAAAAGAAGAAGAAGAGCGTCTGATACCTAGGGGAAGACTAACCACTAGTATGAAAAGAGATAACTATATTCCCATTACATAAGTTAGAACTAATAGAAGATTAGATAGAGACTTTCATGAATAAACAATCGGAAGCATTAGACGAAAGGATGCCTCACTCAATGGTAGATCAACCAATGGGAAAAATCAGAAAGAGATTGCGTCATCGAATTGGTTAGAATAGCCAATAGCTGACCTAGCTACTAGAGACAATGACTTACCGTGCATAGCTCATAGTGACGAGCTTCCTTGGCTTACTCTGTATGGACCTTAAGACTTCCCTATGGCTTCGAAAGGGAGATAAGAGGAGGGTCCGTAAGGAGAGACTGGCTGTATTAGTCGAATGGATCTAGCCCTTACGCAGCGAACAACTCCTTACTTGACTTCGCTTTTGGGCAACTAACGACTCAGTGAATCAAAGGAGCAAACGAAGAGAGGGGCTTTTAGAACCGACCGGAGTGAGAGAATGAAAAGCTCGGAAAGACTAGGGAACTTGGCTGCGAGCTTCCCTTGTTGGATTGGTTAATAGTTCTGGATCTGGGGAAGCTACCTTCGCTGACTCTTATAAAAACCCTTGCTTCCCTATAGATTGCTAGGCGAAGGAAGAAGAGTCAAAGGGGGGGATTGGTTGTATTAAGTACTTGAGAAAGCTATAGCCGTAGCTAACAAAGACTAGAGAAATAAGCAAACAGCTTACAGCTGAGAGAGACTAGATAACATGGATGCCCTAGCTAAAAGAGCTTCTGTTACACACCGGTCCGTACTGATCCTGATCCTTTTAGGAGCTACCTGTTTCAGATGCTCTTGAAAGAGGGAGGGAAAAGCAGACAGCTCCAACTAATAGAAAATAGAGAACAGAAGAGAGAACATTGGATAGTCTTAATAAGAGGAAGGGGTGAGAAGAGAAGTTGAAGACAGGAACTGTTCTAGACAGGCTTAGTCCCTTTAGCAGCTACCTTCTCACTTGCTCTAGCCCCCTTCGCTCTAGCTCTTCGGAAGACGCAGAAAAGGCGAGGGATCTTGGAAAGACGTTACGCCCAGTTCAGTAATGGTCCTTTAAGAGGCCACTCCGATACTAGCTAACAACTAGGTACTGGATAAAGAACTTCAGCAGCCGAAAACGCATTTCGGGGAGAACCAGCTAGCTCTGGGTTCGAGTGGCATTTCACCCCTAACCACAACTCATCCGCTGATTC